>MU226000.1:676176-689516 GCA_018584345.1 Thuja plicata
ATTCATTTATTTAATTATTGTTTTCAACATGTGAGATAATTAAATTCTTTTTTATTAAGAATTGCTTTATTTGATGAAATTAAATTAATTTAATTGGAAGAATTTAATTAGTAAGTTTAAATATTTGCATTTAAACTATAGGAAATTGAATTTAATTAATCAATTAATGGTAATTAATCAATTAAGGTTAATTAATTAAATAAAATTAATTATTTAATTATTTAATTAATTTTGGGAATTTGATTAGGTGATTTGGGGAATGAATTTAGAGGAAAATAGATGATTAATTAATGATTAAAAAATCATTAATTAATAGATGAAAATTAGTGTTTTTAATGTAAAGTCACAAGCTTGTCCATTTTAGGGTGTCTACATTTGCCCCTCTTTGATACGATGTGACTTGTTGCAGTGTGTGAAAGACTCTCTGATTTTGCCCCAGCTTGCCCTGGCAGTAGTAGGTGTATTTATTCCCCCTCAACAAATTTAAGCAAAAAGTTGTGACATGAGCATTGATTTGTTGAAACTACAATTTCTGAAGCTGGGTAGCTGACGGATTTGAAAAATACTTTAAAATGCCCCTGTAATTGACTGTCAAAGTTTTTGAGGACTGGGAAGAAATTTCAGATCTCCTAGTGAAATTAGGGTTTTTTGGATCTCCTATAAATAGCCAAAAGAGCCATTCATTTGTCACATTGTGAATTTGGAACTCTTGATTTCTTGGTGAGTCTTCTTTCAGTTTCTTTCTTCTTTTCTCCTATTTTCTTGCGATGGCGGGTCTTCCTGGTGTGACTCACATATCTGACCGAGTCCGGACATGTCAAACCAATTGGCTCAGGACGTCCAGTGAGTTTTATCATTTTGTGTATCATTAATGCTTGCATTTATTGCTTTTAAAATTTGTACTTTTTTGAGAAATTGCAGTGTGTGCCGCAATCAGTTGCGGTTTTGCCACAATTGCGGTTTAAATGTCGTAATTGCCAGTTAGAAACCACAATTGATAAGTGTGCCACACTTGTGTATGTTGCATGCCACAATTGAAGTTTGTATGCTGCACTTGCTTTTTGTTTTCTGCAATCACCTAAAAGTACCACAGTTGTATTGTTTTATTACTGCAATCAATTTTTTAGCACTGTTTCCCTGATGTCTTTATCTGATATCTTCTTTTTTCTTGCTTCTTTTTCTTGCCTTAATGACTAAAACTGATATTTTTTTGATTTATTTTGATGTGTAGTTCACTGGGCGGATTCTATGCTATCAACAGTCCAGGCCAACAGGCCTTGTATATAGATTTCAACTGACAAAGGATGAGAGGTCAGTTCTTCAAGATCTTGGTTTGTACTGGCTTTGCTATATGCCTGAGATCACGACCAATAGGGGTCTGATCTCTGTTCTTGTAGAGCGGTGGCATTATGAGACATGCACTTTCTCGTTACCGACCAGTGAGTGTACTATCACTTTGGAGGATGTGTATCACATCCTCCAGCTTTCGATCCAGGGTGAGCTTGTGGAGTATTCCACCCACACTGGTATTGTGTCATTGACCGAGCTTTCTAGATTTCCCTGGGATCAGCTTGGGTTGGCTAGTGATTATGATATTCCATGGTCTAGATTCAGTTTGGGCCTTGACAAGCTGTCCACTTTACTTGGAAGTTTGATATGTGGCATTTTATGCCCTGATCGTCGACAGTGTGGTTTTTCTTTCAGCTTTGGTACTATGTTACAGAGTATGGTCAAGGATCATACCGTATTCGCTTGGGGTCCATGCATGTTGGACCAGATGCATTTTCATATGTTTTATGTGGCTTACCTTGATGGTAAGTCACTCGGGTGCGGTGTGACCCTACTATAGATATGGGCATGGGAGCATATTGTTGTATGTCATCCTGTTGGTGCCCGTGTTCTTCCAGCTGATAGGCCATATGTCTTTATGTATGATGGAGCCATTGTTTAGACTCATATGGGTCATTTGACATACTGGTGGCAGCAGTTGGACATGATTCCTTACTTCATTTGGAGGCCTTATAGAGATTGTCTAGTCTGGGATGGAGAGGACATCCATCTTCCCTTTTTCCACCAGTGGAGGTACCTGATTGGATGTGTTACTGATCATGTCCATATGATTGACTTTCACAACACTGACAGGGTGTTGTGCCAGTTTGGAGAGTAGCAGGATGTTTGATTCTTATGTGTACTTTTCTCAGAGGTCGAGGGACTCTATTGTATGGGGTGGTGTAGTATCACTTGATGCTACCTGCATTGAGTTTTTAGGCTTAGTTCCTGTGGCATGGACCTGGCACTCGGCTAGTGTAGACACAGATTTGTCTTTTTTTTTATTTCTTATGTACTTCCTTTTTGCTTGTTGATAGTTGCTAATATCTTGTTTTGATACTTATGTCCTTATCTATGCTGGTACTGATATTTGAATTTTTCTTTTGCAAGCACTACACCTTAGTATGATGCACATTGGGTGCAGGCTCAGCATGTTGCACTTACAGATGTCTCGCATCCTATTGCCAAGACCATTATGAGGAGGGCCCGACGGGTATGGCATGGTAGGGGAGGTCATGTTGAAGGGAGAGGTGGTGGCAGGGGAGGTAGAGACAGGGGGAGAGATGGTGGTAGGGGAGGTAGGGATGGGGGGAGAGATGGAGGATGGGGTAGGGGAGATGATGGGGGAGATGATCCTGGTTATGGGGGTGTTGGTGGCAGAGTCAATACTAGAGGTGGCCAGAGTGGGGGTTAGAATAGTGCTCCTCGAGTTGGGTTGGGTACCATTTTGGAGGATGAGGAGGCCATGGAGGAGGAGGCACCTCAGTTGGTGCAAAGAGTTCACTGGCGGACAGGTGTTGTTCTGGCTCCTAGAGAGGAGGATAGAGTAGTTATTGAGGATGTTGATGTTGAGATCAGTGACATAGACATGGAGGCTCTAGATGAGCAGAGTACAGATACTGGTTCATCTACTGATAGTGGCAGCAATGGCAGTAGGACAGGCGAGAGCTCAGAGAGTGATGATGATTCCTGGGTTGTTAGGAGGAGAGGAGGTGAGGGTTTGGGAGATAGGACAAAGGAGGGGGAGATGGACATGGCTATGGGAGGTATGAAGGATGATCCCTCAAAGGTGGAGTGCCTCACTCAATAGGTACAGGACCTTCAAGCCCGAATTTCTTTATCTGGTGCATGTGCTACTACTTTGGAGGCCTGGGTTACAGCGACCGAGTCTAGAGAGTGACAAGCTCGTGCTGAGGTTCATTCTTTTATTGATAGTGTATAGGATGTTTCACACTGAGATATTCTAGATAGATACTATAGATTTGGCCATGATGCGCAGAGAGAGATTGGCTATTGGAGGCATCATTATGAGGGTGCAGTTCTGGCAAAGTAGAGAGTGCCTAGCTACACCGCTTCCCAGAGATCGAGCTGAGCCCAGCGATCCTAGAGTAGTGGTATTGGAGTGCCTAGTTCATCCCATAGACCACCTTCTGATATGCCACCCCCTCATCCACCTCCTGGCGAGGGTGGGGGCAGCACATGTTGATTCCATTATGTATGATGTACCATTTTTGTAGTGATGCCATTTTATATACTCTGAGTAGTATCCATTTTTGTATCCTGACACACTGATATTTATTGATATATATGTTGATTACCTTCTTTGTTCAGACTTGCAACCGTTCATTGTACTCAGATAGTTTGATTTATATGAGATGCAGCTAGTGTTTTTCATATGACGTGCAATGGTTTACTTGCTATATGTATAATTCTACATGATTTGGTGGTTTAGATGATGAGATGTATATGCATAATTATTCCTATTATACAGATTCGCATGTGGATGATTTACTTTTCCTATGATACCGACATGTATATGCAGGATGGTGGAAATGAAATGCATGTTTATATGAGATGTTTATGGATGCATGTGCTTTTATGATTTATCATGTATGCAACTACCATGTTTTTTTTTTCTTTTCTGATGTACTTAATGGAACAAATGCAATATATTATGCACAAAATATCTGAGTAATGCATGTGTTAGTTAGAAAGAAGTTAGTTTTGGATAGATGTGCTCTAAGATTGATCTAATAGAATGGAATGATAGAAAGGATGTTATTTTTGTATTTTTTGATAGAGATGATTTGATAGAAAGGATGAGTGTCCCAAGTCACTGCCCCTATTTCCAATATTTGTCATCATTGCATATTTTTTTTTTTGTATTTTCTAAAATTCCGAAGAGCGTCGAATGATCTAGATCACATACCACATGGATACCGCCATGACCTCTTGATAGCGGAAGGAGTAGAGAGATTGAATAGAAAGAGAACATAGTGCACCCAAATATTGACCATCTAGGTTCAACTATGTATCCTGTTTGAAAAGAAAGAGAGCCAAAAGTACCCAAATATTGACCATCTAGATACCGTTTATCTTCTGAATTAATCTAAAACAAAGAAACCAAGATAGAAATCCTATGCACCTAGAGTCCATCTAGATAACACTGTGAGCTCTTGATTTCAAAAAGGGAAAGCCAAGCAAACAAGATAGAACTCCTACACCCCTAGAGTCCATTTGGATAGCATCATGAGCTCTTATTTGCAACATAAAGGGAAAGACCATAGACACCAATATAGTACTCCAAAGCAACTCAGAGTCCATCTGAATAGTGCTGCGAGCTCTAGATTCTATAAAACCAAACAAGAAAAATAAAAGAGAAGGAATGTCCAATTATTTCCCAGGGTTAAGCTCAGATCGTAGAACTGCACGACTACCAGATAAGTGATAGCGCCTACCGCATTTATCCTAAATCATCATGGCCCTAAAATTGAAGTGAACATTCAACAGATAGCAATTAAATAAAATAAGTCATGATCTATCATAGCTACTCTCCTCACATGGTGGATCCTGGAGTAGCGTAAGAACATAACCATGAAATATAGACTGACATTTGACCGACTTGACTGACCAAGTCAACATTTTTTAATGGTTCCTTGATACAGTTGGATTCTCTTGATTGGCTAGACTCTTTGGATAGGCTTGATTGGCTTGATTGCTTGAGTGTGTCTGGTTTCAGTAATAGATTACTCATATAAGACTGACCTGTTTGGTTTGAGTGTATCCATCACTATGTAAGATGATTGATATGATTGATTTGTTTGATCATGTTGGCAGCTGATCAAGCTGTGTCAGATGGGCCCAATGCTGGTTTGCAAAGCTCATGATTGTGACAATTGATAGATTGATTTGATCATTTTGGCAGCTGATCAAGCTGTGTCAGATGGGCCCAATGATGATTCGCAAAGCTCATGATTGTGACAATTGATAGATTGGCTTGGTTACCAGTTGCTTGCTGATTGATTTGATAGGTTAATAAATTTGTGTCAGATGAGCCCAATGCTAAGTTGCAAAGCTCATGATTGTGACATTGATTGACTGGGTGTGATCGCCTTTTTCTCTCTTGATAACCGAGTAAGTTTTATTGCTTGGGATTTTGCAATTTTTTTATGAAGATTGATTTTCTCTTGGTTTTTTGTTCTTTTTAGGATTTTTGATGAGTTCTCTGATGTTTTGGATTTTTTTAGGACTTTTAGAATTGCCCCCTAGTCTGGTGGACCAGTATTAACCATGGGTAAATGCTTGGTGCTCAGAGGGGATTGTGCTTCTGGATATAGCTTAGGTAGTCAGTCTTGCATTTGAAGTGTGCTCAAAATTTTGGAGTTCATTGATGGTGAAGCTGGATTTTGAACACTTGGTGCCTGTTTGCCAGGTTTTCACCAAGGTACCTACTCAATAGTGCCTGATTGCCAGGTTTTCACTAAGAGACCGATTTTGTTTCTCTTTACTTTTTTTGCTTTTTTTATTTTTTTTGTCATTGCCAAGGCACCTGATTGCCAGGTTTTCACCAAGGTAACTTTATTATTATTATTATTATTATTATTATTTTGGACTGGAAAGAGGAGCTTCCTCCCTGAAATATGCCACTCTGTTGAGGTCAGAGGAGAAGCCTGCCTTGTGGTCTCCTGATGGAATGCCTTCCCTAAGTCCCATGAAATGAGTTATAGCCTCATTGTTCTCGAAGACATCTAAATCAGGTGGTCCTTGTTGATCCCACTCTATGAGCTTTGGGTGTACAAGACAGATACTTTCACGGTTGTTTGTCTCTAGTTGACTGAAAGGGACTACAGATATGGTTCCTACAAAATTGGACTGTGATGTGGACGCACCACTTGAGGTCTGATAAATGACATGCTTGTCTATGCAGGGTTGTTTGGTGATGGTCAGTTGGTCAAATAAGTCTTCTAGATTTATGATAGTGTCTGATCGAGGGGAATAATCTGGGATTGACGGTTCATAGTCATGAAGGGATCTCCACTCATACTCATGGGAGTCAGTCTCAATAGAACGCTTGTCAGATGTCTCACTTCCTTGGTTATCATTGATTTCTATGTGGAGGTCTATTTGGGTTTGTGTGGTTCCCTCTTTGGCGGGCAACAACTGTGCTAATATGTTTCCTATCAAGACATGTTCTGTGTTGTGCCCCTGGTGCATCTTTGTTATTTTCTCTTGATTGACTTGAATTTATTGGATCATAGGACTACTGCTATGTTTTCCATAGCCCAACCCTCTCATGTTTCTCTAGGTTGGTAGGAGAGACAATCCTATTATGCCTTGTTGTCTTGCCCCCAGCCCAGTTGTACCATTGTACCCAAATCTTTGTATCATTGTGTAACCATTACCATATTTTGACAAGGGTAGTGGTGGTCGAATTGTTTCTGGTGGATCTTGGTATAGCTAGGTATTGATGTCTTGTTCAAATGACTTTTCTTCCGCTATGTCTCCCCATTGGACAAAGGTTGTGGGTGGACATCTGAATAGAACAAGCTTCGGAGTTTCTGTTGTTATGACAGGTTGTGGCATGCCATAAGTTCTTGGGCTCTGAGGCATGTGCATGATGGTGAAAGAATCTTCATATCTGTATTCACCACAACCCTTGTCAGTAATGGATATCTTGTCCGCTTTCCATGTGATATCTTTAAGATTTGAATCTAAAGAGGAGGGAATACTTGCATCCTGGTTAATGGCTATCTTTCCTACTATCTGTGTGACATCCTTGGGGTTTGATTCTAAAGAGGATGGGATGCTTGCATCTTGGTTTGATGGTACCTAGTTATCAGTGCTGATTTGGACTGCATTATAATATTGGAAAGGATTGGGATATCCCTCTATGATGATCTCCTCTCCCTGGTGTGGGAAGTGATGCATTGATGGTATGTTGAAGGTACAACTTGCATTTCATGTATCCAAGGTATCCCTAGTAGCATGTTGTATCCCAACTCAAGGTCTAAGATTTGGAAGGGAGTGGTTTTGACCACAGGACCAATACGAATAGGTAGAATGATAATACCTTTAGAGGACCTTTCCTCTTCATCATAAGCTCTAATATTTATCCTCATTGTGACATCAATGCTTGATTCTGAATAGCCTAGTTGCTTGATTACCTTTAGAGTATAGATGTTTAACCTAGCTCCACCATCAATAAGAACCCTACAGATAGCACTTTTGTGGACCTAGACAAGTAAGTGCAAAGGATCATTATGCAGGGGTTTATGCGGTGGCACATCACGGTCTGTGAATGTGGCATGTTTGTTAGAAACTATATGGTTGACCATCATTTGGAAGATCTCAGGTGTTATGTCCCTTGGGACAAGTGCATTATGAAGGGCTTGGTCAAGTGCTAGTTTATGCTGCGGAGATATACGCAATAGGTCAAACATGGAGATCTGGGCAGGTGTGCATTTTAGTTGGTCCAGTATGCTTGTCTATGGATCTGAGTTTGCTTTAGGATTGGAAAATATAGTAGGTGAGGATGGTAATCCTTGCAAGATGACTTTGGCGTGATGTTTTGTTATACCAAAATTGTTACCCTTGTCTTTGATAGTGATGGTAGCCACATGGCTATCTAAAGGATTGAGGCAATTGATAACATTATCACTGTTGGCATACATATAGTTAACTTTTTTTGGTTTTCCACTAGACCCGGAGGATTTTCCCTTGTTGTGATCATGAAAGGTATCATTGAAAATAGTGTGATCAGTTGTTCCTTTGGTTTAGGTATTTGTCACATCGATGACCCCTGTGTCAATCAGATCTTGGATAGCGTGTTTCAATCTATAATAGTTAGCCGTTTTGTGCCCTTTCACCCAATGAAACTCATAGAAATATTTGTCATTATACCACCTCGGTTTGTTTTCATCTTATTCAAAGTCCCTGATTTTTGGCAGAGTGATAGTGTTTGATTGTATCAACTTGCATAAAGTTGATTCTATCGACTCTCCCAATGGTGTGAAATCATGTTGCTAGAATTGAAACCATGGTCTGCATTGATTCTGATGTTGATTGTTTGATGCAGTGGCTGCTTGTACTAGAGGAGGTTGGTTTTGGGTGTATGCTTGTTGAGTGGGTCCTATGGGTTTTTGGTCTGCTATAGGTGCACCTTGTAGTGACACCTTGGGGTGTGCATAGTTGACCATCTTTACATCAATGACACCATCGCTAGTGACATTTTTGTTTTTGTTCCACCACTTAGCTTTGTCCATTGTATTTTTGTTTGTATTCATTTGTGTGGGATCTGCATGGATTCCTCATTTGACTAAGTTCTTCTCACAATGAACTCCTCTTTTGATGAGTTGTGTGAAGTTTGGAGCTAATTGTAACTCTGTTGTGAATGACATGTCTGGAATTAGATTGTCAACAAACATGACTATTAAGTCTTGTTTGGGCACATCATATGTTATGCAATTTTCCGTGTTCCTCCATCTCTGTAGGAAATTCACAAAAGAATCTCCATCCTTCTGTTTGATATCACAAAGGTCCTTGATTTATGACCTTGCACTCAATTTTATGATGGAAGTGACCTATGAACTTTTAGCTAGTTCACCCCAAGACTGAATGCCATGAGGTAGATGCGAGAACCATTCCATTTTTGGTCTGGAAAAGCTTTGCGGGAACAGTCGCATTAAATATGTCTCATCATGTGCAACTTTGATGCAACTAGCAAAAAACACTCAGATATGTTCAATAGGGTTGGTATTGCCCCTATATTTGTCAAATTTCAATACCGAGAAGTGAGTTGGGAATGGAGACATTTGTAGAGAATGATCGAAGGGGTATGGGTGTAAATCCTCTATGGTGTAGGATTTGGTTTGCCCCTAATTTTTCATATCCATCATTTGGGTTTGAAGGGTTTGCATTTTTTGCATCAACATGTTCGTTTGATTCTGAGGCTGATGTGTAATGATTTTCCTCTGTGCTGTAGTTGGTATGAGGCTACGCCTCTGTGTCCCTTGAGTAGGAACATAGGATTTCATCCTAGGGGCTTGATGTTGATTTCCCATCGAGTGATTTGTAAATTGGGGCACATGGGTAGCCCAAGGTGGGTTTTTATGTGTTTGTTTTTGTGATTGAAATTGGGGTTGATATTGTTGGGGTAGATATTATTGCTTTTGAGGTTGGGGTTGAAACTGGGGTTGCTATTGCGGTGGTTAGAATTGAGGCAACTAAAGCTGGGGTTGCTATTGTGGGGTTTGGAACTGAGGAAACTGAAGCTGGGGTTGTTGTTGTGGAGGTTGGGTTTGAGGAAACTGAAGCTGTGGTTTCTATTGCGGGGGTTGGAATTGAGGCAGCTGAAGCGGGGGTTACTGTTGCAGGGTTTGGAACTGAGGCAACTGTAGTTGGGGTTGCTATTGTGGAGGTTGGGTTTGAGGCAACTGAAGTTGGGGTTGTTGTTGTGGGGGTTGGAATTATGGCAGCTAAAGTGGGTGTTGCTATTGCGGAGGTTGGATTGATGTCAAAATGGGCAAATATGTAGCCTTGGGCAGGCCTTGACTGTAAGTCAGTCCTGCACAGATGGATCCCTGTGGGCATGAGGTATTGATCCCAAGACTAGTATGAATTGACTGTAGCAGTGACATTATTTTAGACAGTTGGTGTTTGGTTGGACGGAAGGCATATCATGAGAGCTTGATTGTCCTGGCCATGAGACCAAAGGTGGAGGCATACTAGTGACCATGGGTGCACTTAGTTGCGAGCCTGTCATGCCTTGAGTGGAAGATGTACTGGTCTGTGTCGGGTCATTGGTTTAACTGGATATAGTCTGTGTCAATGTGGGTAATACCAATGGTGGAAAGATTTGAGACAAAACATGTAGTATCTGAGGAGGCTGAGTAGTGTTTTGACCTGCGAGAGGGTTTTCAGGCCATATAGTTGATACACTGAATTCAGTGGGGAGTTTGACTCCCTTCTTTATTAGCATGGCTAAGTAACGTTCAAGGTTCCTCTCTACAACAACATCAACTACTTTCGTGGAGTAAGCATCTTTCTCCACATCTTCAAGTTCTTCTTTTGTGATATCTTGGAAAAAAGTTGCCCCACAGGGTTGTTCAATAAATAGAGCAGAACTAGTATTCATGAAAGGATCATTCTCTTGCTCTATTTCCCAAGTGGGGAATCGATTGATATATGACTCATCAGGTAGAGTTCTATCCGTAGACCTTGTGTAAGGGCCTCCATGAGGTGTTTGAGACATAGTGTGGTCCAAGTTTTGTAACGAAAAAAAGTGATATAAAGAAAACAAGGAAGAAGATCCTTTCTAAGGAAGTCTGAGTTATGTTTTGGACAAGGGTAATTCTAAGGACAGATTTTGATATAACTTGATCTCAAAGTGGTGATGATAAAAAGATAAGATTTTCTGACCTTTTCCTTGGACAAAGTCACTTTGATAAAGATGATGATGTTTGATATAATGAGATCAAGGTATTTTGAGTCTGAGCTTTCAAACTAACAATGTTTTTGACAATAATTGTGTTTTATAGAGAAGGGATAATCTTTAATGTTTAGAGATTCACACAATGTTCTTCACATTTTCCTAGGATATACACTAGTTTTGGACACCAAATGAAGAATTCTTTCAAGGTTTTAGGTCAAAATAGGAATAATGTATCTCTGGTCAATTACGGTACAACTTCACCGATTACGGTAAAGTAAGTGGTCGATTGTGGTAGTTTATCACCGATTGTGATAATAAACACTACGATTGTGGCAATAAACAAGTTAATTGTTTTAGACTTCCTTCAATTGCGGCACAACGCAGGCAATTACGGTAAAAGAGGAATAGTCTAAAAAAGACTAGAGGATAAGTATCACTACTTGACAATTTTGGAATTTTTTGGAACAATGCTTCTGATTCGCAAGACAGTTGACGTTGACAACCCTAGACTTTAACATGTTTGACTCATTTTTGACAGTTTGGATGTTTTGTTTTGCATTTTCAGAAATTGATCAAAGAAACAAGCACAATAGACACTGTGTTTTGAAGAATGAAGACTGAAAATGTGTATGTTCTACAACTTTTTCAAGCTGCAAGGTTATCACGAGGTCTCAAAAATGAACAGTCAGATTAATCTAGGTCAATGGCTTCATAATACAATGTTATAGGCCCAATGCTTGAATGTCCATTAGCTCACACAACAATTGTCACACTACTAGGACACGAAGGTCCACGACATAGGTGCCCATGTTTTTTTTCCATTTCTAGGTATTGTTGTCATGAAGTGAAGATCTCTTTCACTACACAAATATCGTGGGACACATATGTTGGGAATCTTGGGAGGAAATTCTGCAACCCCTTGCACTATAATAAGGTACCTGTTCGAAGGTAGAATGGGTTGGCCTCTAATTAATCAAGGTTGTAGTAAGGGTCTGTGGTGTCTCTCCAATTGGTTTGTATGTGGGTGACTCACTTAAGAGCCTATTTGATCATGCTAGCTCCTTAGGGATATTCACCTGATCTAGACTATCACCAACACGCCTCACCCGAGCTTGGCTAGATAAGATAGAACTTTGGTTCGTACCTTGTTTATATACTGATCAGAAGGATTACCAGTTTAAGGTCGTTCTCTAAGGAAGAAGTGCATTCCCCGGACAAGCCTTTCTAAAAATGTGTAAAGGTTTGTAATCTAACAGTTTGTGCAAGTGCACCCAAAACTCAAGACACAAGGTAAATTGATTAAGCTCCAAAGTTTGAAATGTGAACTAAGCTAGACCACCATACAAGCACCAATGTTCAATTTTAAGCCCAAAAAGTAGGTGTTGATTTCTTATTCAATTTTAATGCACCAATTTGAGAGATTTTTTGCCTTTGTTCAATTTTAGTCCCCACATCAATTTTAAACCCAAATCTGAAATATGAGATTTGATATGTTTGGCAAGCACTGTTCTTTTTAAACCCAAATCAAAAAATAAATTCCTTTTAGTTTTCTTTGTTTAGACAAGTTATTATCGAAAAGGATTCTTGTAAAATGAGAGTATATGTAACTTTGAAACAATGAATGATTGATACTCACAACAACTTACCCTTCTCTGTTCTCGTTGATTCTCCCGGCCTTGCACAAAAAACAAAAAAATGTCAGTTTAGAAACAAATGGACAAAAGATTTGGATCTGATATGCAATATTTCTTGCGATTGTGGCAAAGTACTGGAAAGTGCAGCAAATATCTGGCTATTGTGGCAAAGCACTGACAACTATGGAGAAGTACTGTCGATTGCGGCACGGATCAGGCAATTGCGGAAAAATAATGATGATTGCGACATAGAATAGATAATTACAGAAAAGTACTAGAAGAAGGAAGACAGAAAATGATAGAATAATACTGCGAAAGCCTACAATCAATTGCGGTATTAAACCAGTCGATTGTGGCATAGTTTCATCGATTGCGGTAAAATACCAGCAACTGCAAAATAACCAAGATATAAAAAAAAATAGATTTTTAGATTTGCGACCATATGGTCATGGTTGATCAATCTTTTTTTTCGTCTATAAGAGATATTTGGGCTGTTTGTTTCATGTCGGGTTCACCAAAATGTATGCCTCCTTCGATCGTGATCCGTGGTTCCCAAGCTTTCCAAAGGCAAAGGTTAGTAGCAAAGGTTTTACAAATGATATAAATCAAGTACACAATACCACTAAAATGAATAAAAATGAAACATAATCAATAAAATGTACAAGCAAGAGAAAGGAAAACAAATAAATGCAAACCCCATGATGCTTGAAGCTTCTATTGTTTCTCTCTACTCCTTCTGAAACATTGTTCTTGATACTCAATGTTGGCGGGGCAACATCTATGACTTGAGAAGTGTCGAGAATTTGCTAATTGAAATGACTGTGATCGCAAGATGGCTTGAATGCTAGAACCAAACTGACATAGTAATGGTGCACGAGAGCTTGAAATCTTGGATCCTTCAAATAGTTATGAAGGGTTTATTATATAGGAATTGGTGATGATATGAA
>MU226000.1:710726-736621 GCA_018584345.1 Thuja plicata
ATTAAAAGTACTTAGGACTTTAGGATTAAATCAATTAATCATAGGGATTTTAGCTAATAATCATTTGTGATTTAGGAATTAAATGTAATGTCAGATTTATGCAAATTTGGGTTTTCTGCATTTGAAATTCAGTCAATTAAAGTCAATTAGGAGAAGAATTTGCCTAATACAATAGGACTTCAAAGATAAGAAAATGCACCAAAATTGATTGATTATTAGGTGCCAATTTTGGGGTGTTACACATCTCTCTCAGTAGAATTTCCATTCTGAAATAGATTTGCAGTTTCTTCTTCCTGATAATGAGTATCATTCATTTCTTTGGCCAAATCTTTCCTAGATATCAAGGACTTCCTCAATTCATGTCTTTTTGTCTCAAGCTGATGTAATGTTGGCTGAATTTCAATCTTTTGATTGTCAATGAATTTACCTAATTTGTAAATCTCCATCTCAAGATCTGTACTCTCAAGCTGATTAAAACCTTTTGTAGGAGAACTGAGCTCTGATACCAATTGTTGGAAATACAATATGGTAAATCAATATACTGAGAGGGGGGTGAATCAAATCTTCAACTTTTATCCCTTAAAAAAAACTGATCCAAAATCATGCATAAAAGTAATTGATCTATTATCTAGTAGCATCTATGACAGTAAATAAATAACTCAAGACACATAATTTGGTAACCCAGAAACCCAATAAGGTAAAACTGGGGTGGGGATGACACCCACAAAAATCTTCACTACTGCAGAAATAAAGTGTGCCTATTAGGGCTACAAAATTTGATCACTTCTGGTGATCTACCTGGTTAAAGCTCTTCCCAGTTAAGAGCTATAGATCATTACAATCTACCTTGTAAAAGGATTTAAACTTACAACAAAGTAAGCACTCAGCTAAGAGATTTAGAAAGGTCTGTTAGAACCATTTTGTTAAGAGATTTCACCTGATACACTTGTTAGAATGTCTCAAGATCTGATCCTTTGATATGCACTCTGATGCTAATAACAGATCTCCTCTTTTCAATACCATCTCTGATCTAATAATCTCATATATCTTTACTCTATTTCTCACTGCTCTATCACTCTACTAGATCTATGCTTCCTCTATCAAAACAACCCTTCGCACATCTATCATGTACGCATACATATTTAGGGTAAGAAGCAATCTTAATATACTTTACGGATCGCATAATTAGATCTAGATCAACGATCAGAATCAAATGCTCATGTTGCTTGGACAAATACAATTTCTGATTGGATCCATGCCATGTAGTGGGATCAAATAATTAAATGCATAATTATCCCACTGAAAAATATTAAATGCTTACATAAGTCGGCCCAAAATAGTTTACCTTGAAATTGGTGTCATTCCTGACATACAGAACAAAACTGTCTTGCTCAGCACAAAATGACTCTGGCGCTTGCTATGGACTAAACTTGGCAACTGTGTGACTTTGAAACTATTATCTTCTCAACAACAATTGTGCTAGATAGCTCAGCCTATAACAGATAGCTCGGCCGCAGTGATGACTAGCTAAAACTACCTAGATAAATGACTGAGTGTGGGACACTAATGATCAACAAAAATTAGAGATCAACAGTTAAAAAGGGGGCATAGGCATTGAACCATTTTTAGGTGTCTACAGATCTTTGTGGTCTTCTCCCCTTGTGTCTTCCTCTACTTCTTCACCTTCAAATTCTTCTTCTGATCCTCTCCCTAATACAGGTATCCAGTTATTCTCTTCCTTTGACAACAATGCCAAAGGCACAACATCAATATCTTCATTTGCCTTTGATTGCTCCCCCTAAGGATTTTTTCCCTTTAACATCAATCCAATAGTGAATGACATTCAATGATTCTACCTAGTTGATGCTTACAACAACATCTTAGTGTCTTCTAGGTAAGGGGATAACCCCCAACTTACCTCTTAGACACTTAAAAGTATCTTTAAGTAATGGTTTAGTGAATATTTCTGCTAGCTTCTCATTTGTTGACATATATTCCAACTTGACTACCTTTTCTTGCACTTTCTCTCTTAATAAATGATACTTGATTTTAATATGTTTAGTCTTGGAATGCATTACTACATTATTTGAAATATTGATTGCACTTGTATTATCACATTAGATTTTCACAGATTCAATTACCTTCTCTTTGATACTTTCTAGGATCTGCTTTATCCATGGAATTTGTGTACATTTGATAGTTGTTTCTACATACTCAACTTTTGCAGTAGATTGGGAGATGCAATTTTGCATCTTAATTATCCATGGCACAAGTCTTCCTCCTAGGAAGAATGCTCATCCACTTGTACTCTTTATGTCATGAATGTTTCCTGCCCAATTTGCATCAGTAAAAACAGTCAAAGAGAAATCACCTTTGTGAGCATACCAAAGACCATAGTCTTTGACGAGGCATTTATATGCCCTATTTTTTGAGACCCTAGGATGAGTTTTTATCAGTCCTAATTTATGCTTTCCTATTATATTTTCTAAAACTCTATACTCTTTATGTTATTATGTGGCACGTAGCCACCAAGACATATGCTATGGTTTAAAGCTTTTAAACATATAAACATGTGGAAATTAGTGTTATATTACTTATGCAAAGATTATGGCTATGTTCTTATAAGTAATTATTGTTTTAAGATGAATGAATGTATGTATGTTTGATGGAATATTTCCTTGGATATCTTGAATCTAAAATTTAAGATGCAGAGTATAAATAGCAAGATAAGGGTTGACTAGGTGAATGCTTCATGCACTGGATACCCCGAACCATTCCTATAGCCGAATCAACCATTGGAAAAGTAAATGCAACTTCAAGTGGCGGTTCCAATAGTCCAAGGTGGCAGCATCTGAGCGGAGACCAAGTCACAGATTTATGAGTTCTTTTGAGGAAATCCATGAAGAAGTGGGAAGATAGATCTATTCTTCCTCTGTCATAACCGATATTTCCTTCTTTGTGGATGTCTTCTGTTTTTCCCACTTTCCAATTTTCCATCTTTCTAAATAAATGACTCTTCCTTTTGTATAGCATGAGAAGTTAGTATAGTTAGATGTTTTTCTTTAACTAAGCCCCACTCATACATGAGAAGGAGGGTGTTATTAGTTAGAAGAATATAGTTTCATTCTATTATTTTATAGTTTTATATGAATCTTGTACTTTCTATTTCAATCAATAGCAAATGCGGTGTTGAAATTTAGTTCAGTATAATTGAGTTTGAATACCCACTCAAGGGGGCCCACTTGGTGAGGAATTTATATTAGTTAGAATCATTTTCATGTAGTATAATTTTCCTACATCATGTTATCCTAATTCTTGTGTTAACACAGTTCTTGCAGCCAAAGCTACAGGGTAATCTATTACTTCATACAGCCAAAGCGACATAACTGTTGAAACATTATAGTTGTGTTTTCAAGTATTTACATTTATGCAGCACCTTTATTTCTACATTCCCTTTCTAGTATTTAATTCCTATAGCAATAGACTATTTTCCCTTCCAAGCAATTTGTTTTCTGTAGCCATAGTGTGGTCTGAGTAAAATCCTTAGTGCATATATCTTTCTGAACCATTTCAAGTACTATGTCCCTGGGTTGATAAATTAAATGAGTTTTTATGAGGATGATATCTGCTTGGTAGGATATCCAATCCCTGAGTCTTTGTGAGATGCTAGTTTTTTATTCCTTTAATAGAACTGATCATTTTTGGCACCGCTGTTGGGGATGGTTTCGAGCCAAGTGTTCAACTCAGTCATTTGTAGAATTTACTTCAAGCATTTAGATTTCTTTAAAATAGAATTTACCACCAAAAAAAATTATTCCATCACCACAATTTTCATTTAGTTGCATGCACAGAAGAAGAAGAGACGCTCTAGGAAGGTACTTGCCATACTACCTCAATAACCAATTTGGATATATCTTTGGACCAGAAGAAGAAGAAGAGGAGGGTCAGTTCATGGATGTAATTGTAAACCTTCATGTTTCAACATCATCATCTTTAGAAGGTGATCCACTAAACTTTCACCTTCCTAAAGAGAATCCCGAGTTTAATCCTTTTGTTGAAGCCTTGGCCAATCTCAGAGTCCAATGCCTAGAGCATGAAGAAGAGAATATATTACCTCTAGTCATCTACCAACCACAAAGTCCACCTCAAGGTCTTCCTATAATGGAGAACCCTCCTACTTTTCCATTTCCCATTACTGACCAGCATAATAATCACAACCTCAAGAATATCCCATCTTCAACCCTTCCAAAATTCTATGGCCTAGTAACTGAGGATCCAGATACCTTTCTCTTTGAGTTTGATATCCTCTATCATAGTTATGACTACATCACGGATGCCCATCAGCTCAAATTTTTTCCTTCAACTCAAAAAGAGTCTACATTGAGATGGTTTATGGGCTTAGGCTAGGATTTTATACATGATTGGGACAAAATGAAGAGTGAATTCTTGACAAAGTATAAGGAGTACTGCAGGGTAAATGACATGTGAGGGGATGACATCTTCAAGATGACACGAAAGGAAGATGAGAGTCTTGAAGATTATGTGTCAAAATTCTTGTTTATCTTGCAGAAGAATACACAACATCAACTCAACCAGGAGTCATAGAAACTTCTCTTTCTAAGGGGTATAAATGAGGGGTAAACTAAGGCTTTAGATCTCATGGACGAAGGTGATATCACCCAATCTACATGGGAGGATATCAAGAAAATATTCCTCAATTTATCTAGAGTTATTTCTAAGAAGGGCAGAGGATGTAGGTCTACAATGGGCAAAAACAATGGAGCCAAAGCCTCCCGGACAGAAATCACACACTTGATGTCTGACTTCAAGCAGGACATCATCAATAACATGGCCACACATATGGACACAATACAAGTGAAAAGGGACATAAAGAGGCCAAATCTATTTTGGTAGAATTATGTCCACATTGTATATAGAATAAGAGAGATTATCGGTGCAAGTGGGTTGCTAATATGGAGACAACACAATTACCCACTGATTATTAACCAATTGAATGAGATGATTAGAAAGTATTATTCATTTCACAATGAAGACCATGGTCTCAAAGACAAGGTATGCCTGTAGACCCTCTTACATTTAATGGTCCATTTTATAGTAGTCAATGGCAACCTCCTATCAATAATCAGTACTCTCCCTAGAATAATTCACAACCTTAATGGAAAACTTACCCCAATCCTCAATGGAAAAATCCCCAAGGGAATTGGAAACAACCCCAAGGGAATTGGCAGCCTCTACAAGGCAATTGGCAACAAAATCAGCAGTGGCAGAGTGGTCAGCAATGGCCAAACCAGCAGTAAGGATTCTTGCAGTCACCACCTTAGCCTCAACAAAAAGCACTTTTTCCACCTCTTGCACCTACTATCACATCTCCCAGGCCTACCCAACTCCCTTCCTAGCCTCAGCCAAATCCTAATAATAGGCCTCCAGCACCTCAGAAAAATGTTTATGTCACTGACCCAAACCAATACCTTTCCTATGCTATAACAATCAATGACATTCATTTGCGGTCAGACACTACTCTACCTACTCCTCCTATGATCACTAAAGTACCCCAAGAAGAAACTTGTCCACAAACAACTCTAGATACCACTCCAATAATCCCAAAAGTGTTACCAGATAAACTTTAGAAAGCTCCACCTCCATTTCCACAAAGGATGGAGAATGAAAATTCTAAGCATACTGACGATGCAACCTTTGACATCCTTGACCAACTCAAGAACATTAGTGTTCAAATTCCTCTTTTTCAAGCAATAAAGAATGTCCCAAATTATAGAAAATATATCAAGGAGGCATGCTTTAAAAACTTTGGTTGTAAGTGAAAGGATCCCAAGATGGTCCATGTCTTGGGGAAAACTACTAATTTAATGCTCGGCAAAATTGTTGTCCCAAATTATTCAGACCCAGGAAGCCTAGTTGTTGAGGTTACCATCAATGGGACAACCATTAAATAATACTTTGATAGATTTAGGAGCTGCTATAAATATAATGACTAAAGACATCATGCAATAACTCATCATCACTACCTATGGGAAACACCCACTATCGTGCAGCTTGTGAATAGTTCCATAGTCAAACCTGATGGGGTAGTGAAAGATATAGTTGTTGAGCTTGAAACCTAGTCCTTTCTTGTTGACTTTATGATACTTTCACCAAAGTCCACCTTGGGAGGCTACCCAATAATTCTTGGTTAGCCTTAGCTGGCCACTACTGATGCATATATAGGATGTTTCTTAGGTGATATGACCATTTCTAATGGTCAGCATACTAAGACATTAGCCTTCTACATTATTTCTCAACCATAAATGGAAATAGCTTCACAAATTTGGCCTGATATAGGAGAAGAGGATGAGGTAGTCAACTCAGTATCCCAACTAATAATGTTGAAGAGGGACCTCTTCCTGTAGCTACAGGAGGAGGACACAGTAGTCACAAACATTCTGCACAACTAGTATGGCCCAAATTTAGATCCAATGAGCTGTCTAAATTCCAATAACTATTCCTTGCAGGCCTTGTACTCTGGCTGTGAAGTGCCTCCATCTCCTGTAGAAAAGTATCTCTACCACCAATTTCTACCTCATGAGGTCCAAGTACATCCTTTAATGGATGCTTCTATGGTATAACTCATGAAACAATTTGAAGTCTCCCCTAGCCATTGCTTAAACATTAACACTAAACTTACCCCCCCAGCAACAAACTAAAGGCATTCTATTTTTCCATTAGTATATACAAGGAAAAACATGACCTACACCGTCGGTTTACACTACACCAACAGACAGGGCATAGAACTACTGATGCCAAGGTTACATGATACTGCCAAGTAGAAAGCATCCCAAAAAACACTATTCAGTGTTACCCGATGACAAAATGGACAAAGGAACCCGATGAGTAACAATAGTGCAACCCAATGAAAGAGAAAAGAGAGGAACCCATCAAATGAAGGGAACCCAATGATCAGTTAAACAAAGGAACACCGACTAACTTTCAATTCAACCCAATGACCAAGAACCAACAGTCAGTTATATCCCGCAAAAACTGGATCTAACTTTCCACATTAGATAAATCATTGAAGTTGTATATTTAGCTTCTTGATTTGTTTTAAATCCATTATGTGCGAAGGAAGAAATGTAATTATTATTGTTTTAATCAGTTTAACTATTCTAAAACATGCAAACTAAAGATCAAGGTCAAGTTGTATACCTTAGATCTAGAGTTAACTTTGTAATGCGTGATTCTAGAATAGGTCAAATACTTGTATAAATAGATGCTTAATCTATTGTGAACATGTTGTTTGATGATGATTGTAGCCACTGAGAGAATCTAAGGATTAGACAAGAGAATTCATGCAGAAGGAAAGAAAAGGATCAATTCAGTTTCAAGAACATAACACAGGCTACCGACAAGCAAGAAAAGGTATTAATCAATCACAATAGGTGATATTCATATTATGAGAGATTTAATGGATCTATGATCAGAAATTATAGATTTCATATAGTCAGGTAAAACATATTGTACTCATTCTAACAAGTGTAGTACACTTAAGAAATCCTTTCAAGAAAGGTGGACCTAACAGTCCTATTGTAAATCTCTTAACTGAGTGCACACTTCATTAGTGTTACTAAAGCTCTTAACAAAGTAGATCTTAACAGGTCTCCACTTTAATAATCCTAATAGGGTAGATCATCAGAAGTGATCAATTGTAAGCCTTTACCGTATCCCTTCCATTCTACATATAGTGAAGCTTTGTGGGTGCCATCCCCACCACAGTTTTTACTTCCTAACAGGAATTTTCTGTGATATCATATATTGTGTTATGTGTTTATTATTTTCATGAATGTTTCTATGAATGTTGCAAACAACTAAATATTATGAATTAATATTACTTGCATAAGAAGAACATCAGAAATGGTCAGTAATACAATAAAGATTTTTTACTAATGATGAAAGGTGAAAAGTGTTAAAAGTTTTAGAGGTACTGATTCACCCCTCCCCTCTTAGTATTACCTCCCATTAATCCCAACAATTGGTATCAGAGCTAAGTCTCTTCTTGGAAAGCTTAAAGGCTTGAGAGAAAATATCATACAATGGAGAAGTTAAAACTTGATAAGAATATTGAGAATAAAAAGCTTGAGATATAGATGCTCTGTGAATAGTATAAAGAAACGAGAATCAAGATAAGAGAATTGTTGGATGAGAGAAAAGGTATGGAAACTCAGAGCAATGAAAAATATTATCAAGAAGAAGAGATTCCAGATTTATTTGAATCTTCGGGATCAAATACAAGTAATACATCAGATACATCAAAAGAGAACTTCACAAATCTAAAAGAGATCAATCAACATCTGACAGAGCAAATAAAGATGCTACAAATCGGTCAAGAGACCTAGATGGTGAGAATGATTGATGTGATGAGTTCTACTAGACAAGATGAAATAGAAAGAACATTAGCCATTGATGACATGAGGAAGATTACAGAGAAACTACAAGAAAAGGAGTTAGAAATTCAAAGACATGTTGAGAATCACCATGAGATTACAAATCAGATTATTCTTATGAGTCAAGAAGCAAATAGAATGAATATCAAACTCATTGAAAGAGTACAGGCTATCAGTGAACTAAGAGAATAGAATGAGAAACTAAAGCATGACGTTAGAGTTTAGCAACAACATAATGAAATTATTGGAAAGGCTTAAGAAAGCAATAAAAGAATGGATGATTTTCTTGAAGGACAACGAAGAGTCAACAACAACAAGTCTAGGCTTTACCAAAAATGGAGAATCATCAAATCAAACCAATCCAATGAATGTCTATGAAAATTCAAGACCTGGAAAGCTGACATGCAAACACTGTGGAAAGCAAGGCCACACATCAAATGTATGCCGAGGAAAAATGAAAGGTATTCCTAAATCTACATCTTCATTCATAGGATTCTATTATAAATGTAACAAGAAAGGACGTAAAGCATATCAATGTAAGTCTAAGATAGATCAACCAAAGTAGGAAACCTACATGGACAAATATTTTCATACATGCAAGATGAATGGGCACACAACTAGTGAATGCTAGAAAAAGAAAAGGCAAGCATGAAAGCGTAAAGGTAAAGAAACTCCATATCAACCAAAGAGAATCTATAATCAATATGTATGGGACTACAGTACTTGGAAAAAATTTACAACATGTGGTAGATATGGTCACATTGTTGCAAATTGCATGAGGGCATGGACCAAAAGGTCTTGAGGATGGACAAACCCCAGAATTTCATGCTTACACTGTCATAAAGTTTGTCATCTCAAGAAATACTGCAGAGACCGAATGACAGAGACAAGCACATATCCCAATGGAAACACCATTGAAGATATCCGGAGGGCTAGAGACAAAATGTGGAGAAAATCTTCAAGAAATGATGAAGCTGGACCAAGCAATGTAAATGGTGACACCCCATCCAATGGATCTGGTGACATCACCACCCCCACTTAAGTTGAACAAGTAAGTATGGAACCACACTACACCAAGTCATATTTTATATCAGTTCCATTATACAAATTGATAGATAGTCAAAATCAGAATGAATAAAGATGCATATTATGTTACTTGTTACAATTCTGAGAAAACAACCCCATCGGTAAACACATACCAAAAGTCATCGGTAAATATAAAGGATGAGTTGTTTACATTTACCGAGAATTATCGGTCAACACATAAAATGGCTAAGTTGCCAATGTAACCTGACACCCCTTGGTAAGAAAGAAAAGTTATAAATTTGTCATGACAGAACACTGATATCCGTCGGTGAAAGAAAAAATCTTAACAGTCATCCCTAGCATCATGACAACACCGATGATGATTTTAAAAGTCTTCCTGATGAACTCTGTCTTCATGACCCAATGAGTCATTGAGCATTTATGAAAGACTTAGAGAAAAAGTCTATAAATACTCGATGGGAGCACTTCATTTTGCACCCACGATTTGAAGACAAAAAGTAGAGAGAAAAATAGAGTGATTGAAGAGAATTCAGCAGAGCGACCTCAACTCGATTCAGTGTACCACAAATAGATGATTCACTAGTATCACAGATTGAAGTAAGTACCAAGGGAACTGAAAGAATTCTGTCATTATTTTCAAGAAAGCCCTAAATTTGAAAAATGATGGCAACCACTTCTATAACTATAAAGATCAAGAATGATAAGAAAAATGTGGTTAAGTTAATTAATAACAATAGCTGTGTGGAGCCCAAATACAAGATATGCCTGGAGATCGCATCGCAACCCAATGAAACTGACGCATTTTATAAGATTCCACCTAGGGTTTTTTCTGATAGAGGATGTAAGGTCCTACATTCACTACAAGATCATTGAAATAGGTGATCTGGAGATGGATGAAGCTTACAAGAAACTTTGTGATGCAGAAGGAAACCTAAAAGATGAACATAAGCATCTGCAAGTAAAGGGAATAACAAATGCCCTATATTTCCAGAGGGACTTCAAAATCGATTGGATTAGGTTAGTTTTGAGCATAATGCATGATCAGAAGTTGTGGTTAGATCAACCTAAGAAAATCACTAAGGATGTCCTTCATGCTATCACTAGTTATCCAATAACCGACAAGCCTAAGGCACATAAGCATCCCTCTAGGCCATAAGTTGAAAAACTCACAAAAGATGAATGGGATAACAGAGGTCTAAAAGTAAACACCATCACTGATGAGGAACTGAGGTTTAATGCATGCGTGATAGGTTATAAGATCTTTTAGGCAAGCATTCTAAACAACATATCGGCAACATCAGTAAGCATAGCTTATAAGATAGTGACAAAGGGCATACGGATAGATCTATGTTAGATCTTGTTGAAACAAATGATGAGAACATGACTATAATAAGGTCTGCAAAGACTAACACGTGTAATTTTGGCTCACTTATCATGTGTATATTTTTATACTTTCAAGAATATTCTCCTTCAGTAGGAAAAGTGAAATGGGACACTACAAAGCCAGTGACATTACACATTAGTGAACTTGTTAAGTCACTGGGAGATAGTTTTGATTCAATTATGACTACATAGTTCCTTGAATTCAAGGAAAAGATGATGGAAAGAGTGAGGATCCCTGAGAAAATAATTGAAAAAACATAGGGATGAGATATGTTTTATGATGGATACAGACTTCACACACATAAAACCGGTTGTTCCAAGAATAGCTTGGTTAGCCCCTCTTGATTATAAAATCAACATTGATCAAGCAACCAATGCTATTGATGCATTGATCAATGAGCCAATTGATAGAAAAAAACCAAGGTTTGGCACTTATGAAGAGGCCAAGTCAAAGATCAAAAGAGGCCTAGAAATCAAAAAGACTGTCAACAAGAAGAATAAGATGGTTAAGAATCCTAAAAAGATTCTATCGATTAATGAGGAGGAACAAGAAAAAATGGAGGAAGCTGATGAATAGGGTACCATTGGTGAAGGGCAAGATGAGCAAAAATCAGATTCAGAGGCAACTAAGTCTGATACACCTCCACCTCCTACAAAGAAATAGAGGACAAGGAGCCAAACTACTAAGACCGATAGCACACCTCTTAAGAAAGCTCAAGTAAGGACCTATAAGAGGAAGCAGCCAAAAAAGAAAGCAAAGAAGCAAACAGAGAAACAAAAACCTACAAAGAGGAGGAAAAGAATGGTCAGGACTAAAGCTGAGATTGAAGATTCTAAAGAGAATGAGCCTGATGTAGTGAAGAAAATTTTTAGAAATCAAACAATAGATGAGGCTGTTGAATCTATTGTTGCATCTGGCACCATGTATGATAAGAAAATAAGACAATGGGATACACTTAAACCAGAGGACCAAAATAAGATACAAGAGGAAATCATCAGGTCAATGGTAAAATTCAAATATGTACCAGCTAAATTTGTCAACCAAATACCCAAAGAGATGGGTAACAGATTATCTCAAAAATGGTCATATGCTCTACAAATTGAGAGAGAAACAAGGGAGAGGGTACTTGTCACACTTGTGCCTCCTGAATCTAAGATAGAAGAAATCAAAGAAATAATGAAGAAGCACTCAAGAAAATTTGTAGCTAAAATTAGATCTTACAAAGTGCTAGAAAATAAGTTTATAGAGCTAGATACTATGACAGAGACCAAACGGATACACCTATTAGATCTTCCTACAGAGTCATCAAGTCATGAGAATCAGTTACTTCTTACCAACAAACCTCATAGAGAGGAGGAGAAAGACAAGGCAAGTCCTCAACACATTTATTTGGACAATGTTGAAGATATGGAGCCAAAAGATTTGGAAAAAGTCATGGATGATCTTGACATTCAAGATATCACACATTATGACTCTGATAAGGATCCACAGAAAGAAGATGATGTTATATTCATATAAATTAAGGATTAGATCAAGAAACAAAAAATGGAGACCCAAGACAATAAGGACATGGATGTTGTTGATGAGACATGGCAAGACACTTCAGTCATGGACATAGTAGAACCTGACCCTGTAGAGAAAATACAAAAAGATGAAGATGTCACTGCTCAAAAATACCAAACTGACTAGCAGTACACCACTCTAGATACAACACAAGCTAGCACACAAAGTAATATGCCAGTATTGATGAAGGAAATCAATATACTAGAAGGTAATGAAGGATCTACTGCAAAAGATACAAGAAAACCCAAGGACAAGGGTGATGCAGAGGAAAAAGACACAACTGATGCAACAAAGGATACAACTATAGGGTAAGCTACAACTGATGATCAGAAAGATAAATCTACTGATCATAATAAAAAAGAAGCACAAAAGGTAGAAGACGACAAGCAGAAAGAAAAAGGTGAGGAAGCTAAGATAGATGAGAAGGAGAAGAAATTAGAAGAAAAATCTGCAGAGACACCCAAGGTTGATGGAGAGATGTCTTCACCAAACCGACAGGTGAACCCCAAGTAGAAAACACAAGAAGCATCTTCAACTAAGTATTCCCCAATCATTTCAAAGAGGACAAATGAACTAGAAATGGTAGTTCATACATCTATGACCACACAAATCTCAAAGAAGAAGAAGAGAAAGCATAAGAATCCAGTCACATTGGATGAAATCATTGAGATTCCAATTTGTGATCCTTGGACATTGGATCCACCTGAATTAAAAAAGTATGCAAGACTTTTTGAGAGAAAAGAAATGCAAGACAAGTTGAGAAAGCCCACAAAAGAGGCAAAGGTACTTGAAGTAGCACAAGGAATACTTCAACAAATTGTACCTGATGTAGATGTTGATCAAACAACCCCAAAGCTTGATCAATTATTGGTTCTCATAGATGCAATTAAATCTTAGAAAATAGATGATGAGAAGGAAATGGAAGATAGACTTGAACACAAATATGAGTTCAAGTTAGCAAAAAAGATAAGCCAAGAAGTGGCATTGCAAAAGGTAAATCTTTCTAAACTGGTTAGCACAATAGATCCAATAATCTCATAAGCTATAACCTTAATTCATAATTTATGCACGCTAGATCAACTCACCAAGGAGTATACCAACAAGATAGCATAAATAGATGCTAATCTTCAAGAAAGTACAAAGTCTCACAAATAGTGAAGAGGAATTAAAATTGTACAATGAGCAGCTCAAGCAAGCTCAAAAAATGAGACAAGACATACAGATTGTAGAGAAAAAATTTAGATATGAGGTAAATGAGCTTCAAGCAAAACTCTTACTGACACTCACACTACTGCAACAACATATGACAGAGGCAAGAGAACTAATTTCCACCCCATAAATGTCTGTCCTAGACAACATTTATGATATGCATGAAAGAATAGAGCTAGAGCACATGGCACTAGAACTACTAAAAGAAAAATGGGAGAAACTACTCGAAGACATCAAGAATACCCACTCACATATTCTTGACACATTGTAAGTCACACATTTTTGTCACATTATTGGCATCTTATAAGTTGTACATTTTTTGTCATGAGTATCAAATAAAGGGGGAAGTGATATGTACAGTCATAGTAAAAGAAGGGGGAAATGAAAGGAGGAAATGATCTGTACAGTCGGTTGAGAGAAACGAACAAGGAATATATAGTATAAAGGCAAGAAATGATGTGTACAGTCAGTTGAGAGAAATGAATAGGGAATGTATAGTATAAAGGCAAGTATGCATTTACATATATACTTATACCATACCAATGCATACAGTTAGGGGGAGTCATATAATGACAAGGATATATACATGGAGTACATACTAAACACTTTAGTATTATGCACATATCAGTTTTTTATACTAATGTCAAAGGGGGAGATTGAATGCATTATATTTTACCATTAGTATATACAAGGAAAAACATGACCTACACCATCGGTTTACACTACACCAATAGACAGGGAACAACACTACTAATGCCAAGATTACTCGATACTACCAAGTACAAAGCATCCTGATAAACACTATTAAGTGTTACCCAATGACAAAAAGGACAAAGGAACCCGACGAGTAACAATAATGCAACCCAAAAAAATAGAAAAGAATGGAACCCGACAGATGAAGGGAACCCAATAATCAATTCAACAAAGGAACGTTGTCAGACTTTCAATTCAACCCGACGACCAAGAACCGATAGTCAGTTACATCCCGCAAAAAGTGGATTTGACTTTCCACGTCAGATAAATAACTGAATTTGTATATTTAGCTTCTTTATTTGTTTTAAATCCATTATGTGTGGAGGAAGCAATGTAATTATTATTGTTTTAATAAGTTTAACTATTTTAAAACATGCAAACTAAAGATCAAGGTCAGGTTGTATACCTTGGATCTACAGTTAACTTTGTAATGCGTGATTCTAGAATAGGTCAAATACTTGTATAAATATATGCTCAATCTATTGTGAACATGTTGTTCAATGATGATTGTAGCCACTGAGAGAATCTAAGGATCAGACAAGAGAATTCATGCAGAAGGACAGAAAAGGATCAATTCAATTTCAAGAACAAAATACAGGCTACTGACGAGCAAGAAAAGGTATTAATCAATCACAATAGGTGATATTCATATTATGAGAGATTTAATGGATCTGTAATCAGAAATTATAGATTGCATACAATCAGGTCAAACATATTGTACTCATTCTAACAAGTGTAGTACACTTAAGAAATCCATTCAAGAAAGGTGGACCTAACAGTCCTATTGTAAATCTCTTAACCGAGTGCACATTTTATTAGTGTTACTAAAGCTCTTAACAAAGTTGATCTTAATAGGTCTCCACTTTAATACTCCTAATAGTGTAGATCATCAGAAGTGATCAATTGTAAGCCTTTACTGACTCCCTTCCATTATGCAGATAGTGAAGTTTTGTGGGTGTCATCCCCACCGTAGTTTTTACTTCCTAACAGGAGTTTTCTACGATATCATATCTTGTGTTATGTGTTTATTATTTTCATGAATGTTTCTATGAATGTTGAAAACAACTAAAGATTATGAATAAATATTACTTGCATAATAAGAACATCAGAAATGGTCGGTAATACAATAAAGATTGTTTACTAATGATGAAAGGTACTGATTCACCCCTTCCCTCTCAGTACTACTTCCCATTAATCCCAACACAAACATCTTTGGCTAATCTACTACAAGACCATACCACATCTTTTCCATGGGACTATGTAGATATGAAAGGCTTGGACCCCAAATTGTGTACTGATAGGATTTACCTAAAGGAATATAATCTTCCTGTCAGGAAATTTTAGAGGCGTATAAACCTGCATTAAGGGAAATAGCGAAAATAGAGTTGAAAAATCTAGTTGATGTCAGTTTCATCTATCAGATCTCTGAAAGTCAATGGGTCTCACCGTTGGTAATAGTTCCCCAAAAAATAGGAAAAATGCGAGTATCTGTCAACTATAGGGAGCTCAAAAATGCAACTAAGAAGGACCATTTCCCACTTCCATTTATTTACCAGGTCCTAGACTCCTTAGCAGGAAAATGATATTTTTCTTTTCTGGATGGGTACTGTGGATAGAATCAGATCAAGATTCTTCTTGAAGATCAGGATAAGACCATATTCACCTGCCCCTAGGGAACATTTTCTTACTCAGTGTTTCCTTTTGGTCTCTGTAATGCTCTGACTACATTTCAACAGGCAATTATTAGTATTTGCGTTGATATGTCACATGACTGTATGGAAATCTATATGGATGACTTCACCACTTATGGGGAGACCTATGAGGAGGCATTGCCCAGCTTGGGAAAAGTTCTTACAAGGTGTAAAGAACATAATCTATCCCTTAATAGCAATAAGTGCTTCATGATGATATGGGAACGGGTGGTGTTAGGTCATCACATTTCTGCTAAAGGAATCAAGGTGGATCCTGCTAAAATTGAAGTCATAATGAATCTAACCACACTAGAAAAAAAAAAGGATGTCCAAATTTTCCTAGGACATGTTGGATACTACTAAAGGTTTATTAAGGACTTCATAAAAATGGCAGATCCCATGTATTCTCTTCTCGCCAAGGATTCTGACTTTTAATGGACAACAACTTGTGAAGAGTCCTTCCTGCAACTGAAGTTTGTTCTTACTCAGGAACCCATCCTTAGAGGTCCCAATTGGGAATTACCATTCCAAATTCATACTGATGCATCTGATCATGTTGTAGGGGTTGTCCTAGGACAAAAAAGGGTACTCTAGAATATGTCATCTACTTCATAAGAAAGAATTTGTGGGGCCCAGAGCTAAACTACACAGTCACTGGGAAGGAACTTCTGGTTGTCATATATGCACTAAAAAATCTCCTGATGATCATATTTTGTCACTAGTATACAAAGGAAATAATATTTTAATATTTATTAACATAATCACTGAAAGACAGGTTAACAGTGCAACCCGACACAACAGTTCAAAAAGGTCACTGAAAATGCTAAGTGCACTATCACTGACAACACAGTCTATAGTGTAAACTGAAAAACAAGTATACAAAGGAACCTGACAGACAAATTCACAGTGAACATTGATGAATATTCTATAGAGAAAACCAAGAAGAAGAACATTCTACAAGGACATCATCGAGGAAAGACTATAGAGAAACCCGAGCACCAATCTACCGAGAGACAACTTTAATTGTGAGAAATGTGGATCTGAGTTACACGTCAGATAAAACACTTAAGATTTATATTTATCTTTAAATCTTATCTTTAAAACCATTTCTTGAGGAACAAGTAAAGAAAATGTAATTGTTTTAATCAGTCTAACTAATTGAAAACATGCAAACTAGGAGATCAAGGTCAATTTGTAAACCTTTGATCGTAGAGTTTTCATTGTCAAGCGTGAAACCTATTTAGATAAAATTCATTGTATAAATAGATGTGTAATCAATCAGAACAAGATTATGTGATGATGATTGTAGCCAAGGAACACATCTAAGGATCAGATACAGAGTTTCATGCGGAAGGACAACAAAAGATGAAATCAATTATAAAAAACAAGATTCAAGGCTACCAAGTAGAACAGAGGTATTAATCAATCACTATAGGTGATAGATCATATTGTAAAACTTAAAGGATATGTACTCAACAATTTAGGATTGTACATATTCAGGTCAACAAATATTTTTGACTGCATTCTAACAAGTGTAGCAAGTAGAAGAAATCCTTTAAGAAGGTGGATTTAACAATCCTTATGTAAATCTCTTAACTAAGTGCACACTTAACAATGTTGCTAAATCTCTTAATAGAGTAGACCTTAACCATTCTAAACATGTTACTCCTAACAGGGTAAGACCATCAAAAGTGATCAAAACTTGTAGCCTTAACCAACCCCTTCCATTCTGCATATAGTGAAGTTTTGTGGGTTTCATGCCCACTGTAGTTTTTACCTTCTAAAATGGGTTTTCTGTGTTACCACCTCGTGTGTCATGTGTCATTACATTTCATGAAATTTTCTATGAATGTTTACATGAAAATTAAGTTTATATTTTGATATTACATACATAAGATATAAAAGCATCAATGGTCGGTAATACAAAGCATTAATTACTATAGGATTAAAGGTTAAGTGATAAAAAAATTTAAGGGTACTGATTCACCCCTCCCCTCTCAGTACACACCATGACATTATTCCAACAATTGGTATCAAAGCTAGATCTCTTATTTGGAAAATATTTAAATACTTAAGATAAAAGATCATACAATAGAAAGGTACAAGCTAGATAAGAATATTGAGAATCAGAAGTTGCAGATACAGATCCTCTATGAGAAATACAAAGAAGCTAGAATCAAGATGAGAGAGCTACTAGATGAAAGGAAGGTTATGGAATCTCTCTATAATGAAACAGACTATCATGAAGAAGAGATACCTAATTTGTTTGATTCATCAGGATCTACATTTAGCAATACGTCAGACACATCACAAGGAAGCATTACAAGTCTGAATGAAATCAATCAACGTCTAACAGAACATGTGAAGTCACTACAAATTAGTCAAGAAAGAAAGATGGTTAGGATGATTGATGTTATGAATGATGATAGACAACCTGAACAAGAGAGAACACTAGCTATTGATGATAGGAGAAAGATCACTGAAAAGCTACAAGAGAGAGAATCAAAAATACAAAGACTAACTGAACATCATCATGAGATCACCAATCAAATAATTCTTATGAGTCAAGAGGAAAAATGATTGAACATAGAACTCAATGGAAAATTGGAAGCTATTGGTGAGCTTAGAGAAGAAAATGAAAAACTCAAGCATGAAGTAAGAATTCAGCAACAACACAATGAAATGATCAAGAAAGCTGAAGAGAGTATGTAAAGAGAATGGATGATTTTCTTAATGATCAAAGAAGAGTCAACAACAATACCAATTTAGGGTATACTGAGCATGGAGAATCATCATACTAAGATGATCTAAAAGGTGTCTACAAAATTTCAAGATCAAGGAAACAGTCATGCAATCACTGTGGAAAACTAGGCCACACTTTGAATGTTTGCAGAAGACAAATGAAAGGTATTCCTAAATCCACATCTACATTTATAGGAAATTGTTATAACTGTAACAAGAAAGGACACAAAGGACATGAATGTAGATCCAAGGTGAAACAAAATAAGAAGGAAACATACATGGAAAAATATTGTTCTTCTTTCAAAATGCATGGGCACACATCTCTTAAATGCAGTAAGAAGAAAAGGCAAGCATGGAAGCCTAAAGAATAAGAAACTTCTTATCAACTGAGAAGAGTCGGTAACTCATATGTTTGGGATTAAAACACATGGGAAAATTGCACAACATGTGGTAGATATGGACGCATAGCTGAAAAATGCATGAGGAAATGGACACGAAGGTCTAGAAGTTGGACTAACCCTGGAATGGCGTGCTTACACTGTCATAAGGTTGGTCATCTCAGCAAATACTGCATAGACTAAGTGATAGAAGCAAGCACTTTTTCAAATTAAAATATGATTGAAGACATCATGATGATGAGAAATAAAATGTGGAGGAAAGCTACAAACAATGATGATGCTGGACTGAGAAATACAATAGGTGACACCTCATCCAATGGATCTAGTGATAACACCACCGCCACCTAAGTAGAACAAGTAAGTATGAAACTACACTATACCAAGCTATATTTTACATCAGTTCCAATATATATTGATAATATGCCAAATTAGAATGAATAAAGATGCACTATGGTGTTACTTGTTATGATTTTGTGAATACAATATCGTTGGTCAATACATACCGAGAATCGTCGGTGTACGTATAAAATCCAAGTTGTTAATGTAAACCGAGCATCGTCGGTAATCATGTAAAAAGACAATCAGTCTTTGATACTGAGAACCCTTGGTGAACATGTGAAAGGTAAATTGAGTTGACACTTTCCTTGAGTATCTTATTCTCATCGAGGATAAAATTGTCATGTTCCCTGAGTGACTCCGCCTTTGACCACTGAGAAGTAGGTAAAGCAATAATTGCACCACTTATGGAATCATCTATAAAAGGGAAATTAAAAGGCTCATTCATTTACAAAGTGATTAAGAGTGAAGATTAGAGCAAAGAAAAGTGAAATAGAGAGAAGAATAGTGACCAGATTGCAGAGCGAAGAGCAGAGCAAAGAAAAGTGAAATAGAGAGAAGAACAGTGACCAGATTGCAGAGCGAATCAGCATATTCACGGTATTCAAACAAATTCACAACTTCTACAATAGATCAAGTGAGTATCTAAGACTCATCAAGTTCACATTTTGTTTACAAGAAAAGCCCTAATTTCTAGAATCAATGGCAACCACATATTGCATTTCCAAGATCAAGAATGCAAAGGATAAAAACTTAACCTAATCAAGAACTCTACATGCGAAGAGCCTAAGTACAAAATCTATCCAGAGGTTGCTTCACAACCCAACAATGCTAGAGCATTCTCAAGCATACCACCTAGGGTTTTTATAATCGAAGATGTCCAATCCTATATCCACTATAAGGTTGTATAGATTGGAGATATTGAAGTTGAGGAAGCTTATAAGAAGCTTTGCACAGATGGAAACATCAAAGATGAACATAAACACATCAAGGTGAAAGGGCTAACAGATTATGTAATGTTCCCAAAGGAGTTTAAAACTGAGTGGATCAAGATAGTACTAAGTAGGGTACATGACCAAAAGATGTGGTTGGTCGAGCCAAAATAGATCACTAGGGATGTAATACACGCAGTGACCAGTTATCCAATAACTGACAAGGCTAAGGAACTCAAACATCCTCCTTGACCCAAAATAGAAAAGATGACAGGTTTGGTATGGGATGGCAGAGGATTGAAGATAAATTCCATCACCAATCCAGAACTAAAATTTGGTGCATGTGTGCTGGGATACAAGGTATTCCAAGCTAGCCAGTTAAACAACATAGCATGCGGAGTAGTTGATACTACACATAAGATTGTGAGGAAGTTCTACAACTAGATCTATATGAGCTTCTACTGAAGAAATTAGAGGAAAACATGAGGAAAATAAGGTCAGCAAAGTCCAATTCATGTAATTTTGGATCACTCCTAATGTGTATATTCTTCTACTTTCAAGACTTCTTCCCATCTGTCGGTAGTGTCAATTGGGACACTACCCAACCAGTGACAATATAGATTAGTGAATTTATTAAGTCACTAAGTGACAACTTCACTTCACTTATGGATGCATATTTCACCATATTTAGGGACAGAATGCATGAAAGGATGAGGATACCAGAACAACTAGTAGATCAATATAAAGATGACATTTTTTCATGGTGGACATCATTATAACTTTGATCAAACCAGCTGCAGTGAGGACAACATGGTTAGCACCACTTGATTATGAAATCAACATAGATCAGGCCACTAATGCTATTGAAGCATTATTAAATGAACCATTGGACACAATACTGCCAAGGTTTGGAGCCTATGAATAATCTAAGGCCACAATCAAATCATGCCTATTAGTGACAAAGATCGATAGAAAGAAAGATAAAATCATAAAGACACTTGAAAATAAGTTGTCAGTTAATGAAGAAAAAATAGAACAAAAAGATGACATCAAGGGACAGTCACCCCTCAGTGAAGGTGAACAAGTAAGTGATTCTGAATCAACTGAGTCCGATGCACCACCTACAAAGAAACAAGGAACTACTGTTGCATTAAGGATGAGGGGTCAAACCACAAAAGATACAAACTCACCACCGGTTAAGAAAGGATAAGTGAGAACTTACAATAGGAAGCCTCAAACTGGGAAAACATCAAATCCAAAGAGAAGAAGGAGAATAATCTGAAGCAAGGAATATAAGGAAGACATTGAACAAGATGAACAAGGTGAAAAGAGAAAATTTCCTACAACAATTGATGAGATTGTTGCATCAATCATTAAAACAAGTAGCTTATTTAATCCTAAAATTAGACAATGGCTAACTCTAAAGCCCAAGGATCAAAATAAGATAGAAGAATCCATCATCAAGACAATGTGTGTATTCAAATATATACATGTACATTTTGATAAGATGATGACTCAAGAGCTGACTGATAGACTCTCAGCAAGGTGGACATATGTATTGAATACTAAAAAACGAATAAGGGAAAGATCCCTAGTTTCAATTATGCCACCTGACTCTAAGATGGAAGGGATTGATGAAGTGATGATGCAACATTCACAATAATTCTCAGAAAAATTGAGAGCCTACAAAGTACTAGAAGGCAACTTAATAGAGCTTGACAAAGCAAGTGGTGATACTAGGAGAAAATACTCAATATACCTAATGAGGATACAAGCCCTGAGAAGGTAGTAGCTCTCACCGACAAGCCTCACAATGAAGATAATTAGGATACACAAAGCCCATAGCACATTCTTATAAATTATACCAAGGATATCACTGAAGTTGAATTGAACACAGAAGAAAGTAAAGCAATGGATGACATACCTCAAATTTTGTAGTCATTAGGAGACACAACAGAAGTCACTATCCAAAATGTGACAATAATAGATATCACTAGAAGGGATCTTGTCAATGAAGTAATGACAAATGAATATGTCATTGTTGCCACTGAGAAAACCAAGGAAAAAGATACATCAATGGATGCTACATAGGTTAATATACCAGGTGACATGCCATTATTGATACAAGCTATCAATATAATGATAGAAACAAAAGATAAAACACCTGAGCATGATGCAAGCATACCTGAGGATAAGGGTGAAGAGGAGAATAAAAACACAAATGAAGAACAGAAAATAATAGATGGAGAGAAGAAAGATGCAAGTGGAGAAAAAGGTGATGCCACTCCAAAGGATATCGAAGGAGAAGCTGCAAATAAAGCTAAGGTTGATGTGGAGATATCCACTACTAACCGACAGGTAGATACCGAGTAGTAGGTAAAAGACACAACACCCCCAAAGACTTCACCTAGCATGTCAGACCAGGAAAAGGATCTTGCTATGGTACGACATACATCTTCCTCAACCGCAATTGCAAATAAAAAGAAGAAGAATAAAAATCCAATCACCTTGGATGAGATAATAGAAATACATGACTGTGATCCTAGGACATTGGATTCAGAGTCATTAAAAAAGTATGCAGAATTCTGTAAATGGAAATCCATGCAAGATGAACTCAAAAAGGAGACCAAGGACACACAGGTACTAGAAACTGTAAAGGATATACTATTACAGATTGTACCTAATACAAACATTGATCAAAATGCACCTATTCTTGATCAATTAGTCATTCTTACTGATGCCATCACATCACAAAATGTAGATGTAGAGACAGAAATAAAAGAACATGCAAATAAAAAGTACCAATACAAATTGATAGAGAAAATCAGCCAAGAAGTGGTAGAGAACAAGGTAAAAATATATGAATTGATCAATACATTGGAACCCATTATTTCAGAAGTTATAACCTTGGTTTAGAAGTTATGCACTATAGAGAAATTCACTAAGGAAAGTAGTGAAAAGACTACAAAGATAGATGCAGATCTAAATGCTAGTGCAAAAGGTCTTACAACTAATGACAATGTATTCAAGTTGCATTATGTCAAGATTATGGAAGCAAAAAGGTTGAGACATGTGATTCAAGAGGTAGAATCCAAATTCAGAGATGAGGTAACTGAGCTCCAAGCTCTACTTCTACCAAATCTCACATTATTGCAACAACATATGACTTCTGCAAGAACAATGATTTCCACCCCAAAAATGTATGTAACAGAAAGCATATATTATATGCATGCAAGAATCATCTTGGAAATCATGACCCTTGAGCATATCAAAGAACAATGGGAGAAGTAAATGGAGGACATACAAAAATCCCACTCCCACATTTTTGAAATGTTGTAATTATTACACCTTTGTCATTATTATGAAAAAAAGAGGGAATTGATATGATAAAAGGGGAAATGATTTGGTGTGATAAGGTGAAAGGGGGAAATATATGTATAAAGGCAAGTGTATATATGTATAGTCAGAAAATGGAATCACTTCCATTTTAGATTTGTTTAGCCTTCCAAGTAAGTGGTTTGGGGTCATATCAAGCACCTAGAATGGGTTCCTGATCTTGACATGGCTTCCCCCCTATTCAGTCCTTCTTTCCACTCCTATTTAGTCTGATTTCTGCATTCTAAACTATAGACTAGTGATTCTGGGCTTCAGGGTTAGGGTTGACCTTTTAGGCCTATGTTGACCTTGACCCTGACCTATGTCAGGGTCAACCTCAACCCTAACCTAGGTCAAGGTCTACCTTGACCTTGACCCAGGGTTCAAATCCTAGGGTCTCACAGTTTTGGATGTCAGTCTTTGCAAAAAGTATTTTCCCGCTTCCGAGTCGGCTGTTTCAGGTTTTGAAGTGTCAATTCCTAAATTATATTTAATATAGGCCCTCTCCTAGTGATAAAGGCTTTAATGGAAATTTAATTCACCTATGTCAGCCTCCTTAGAAGATTGTGCCCTAGTTTCATATAAAAGGGTGCCTTCTCCTCTCATTTTCTTTAACGATAACCATCATCAAGCGAACTAAGTCTTCTAATTGTGATCAAGCTTTCTCAAACTATCTTCAAGGGTGATTCAAGCAAGCTAAGTATAAAGATTTCAAGCAAGCATTCATCCATTCAAGCATCCATTTTTATGAAGGAGATCCATTGGAGGCCATTGAAGGATTCAAGTTACATAGTGCCTTTTTGGTGATCTCTCCATCCACCTTCTTCCAAGCCTATTCCAAATTCAAGAACCCATTCAAGACTTGGTGTTGGAGATCTACAAGAAAGAGATTGAAGACATCCTACCTTTCTACATTACACATTTTGAAGCATACTTGTGGATCCAAGGATTCAAATCTGCCACAAGGACTTTTACAAGCAAGGTGAATTTAAGAATTTACTTTGTCTATTTCTGCAATTTTAATTACATATATTTGAGGTTAATTCCAAAACTGGGGTTTGACCAAGGCAAACCCCTCCCCCACAAAAAACAATCCTCTTTTTCTTATAGGTATAGGTTCAGAACAACAAATTTGAGACCAGATCTGGATACCCTTTTCGTCTTTCTTTTGGACAGCGCAAACAGATTCTCTGTCGGACTTGTGCAGGTCACGGTCGACATTATTGGGTCAAGGTTGACATTTGTAGGTCAAGGTCAACCTTTTTCATAAGATGACATTGAAACGGAAAATGATTTCTGGGTTTTGTTCGTCTCTACATTCTGGTTTGGGATCAACTATCAGTTTTTCTAGAAATAGTCTACAGACCCCAGAAAATAGCATTATTTGATCAACAATTCTTTAAGGTTAGTACATTTCTCCTATTTCTTCAATTACTATCATATATCATATTTATACATATAATTAACAGAATTTAAGATATCCTTCTTGTTATTCTCCTTTCCAAACAGTTGATTCATTTGTGCATTATCCCTTCCATTGGGTTGATCAACTTGGATCTCCCATTTCTGCATTTGGGAATAAAAAAGGAGCATCTTATATTCTCCCTAATCACAATTGCAATACACAATCAATTAAATTCAAGTGTAAAGTAGGGTTAAGGAATTCAACACACTTTAATCAAATCAAACTACTTTATCCTTTTCCAACACCTTACATTTTTAATAAACCCCCAACACCCTATTTTATATATTGCATTTTGGTGAACCCGCGATAGATAACTCTTTCTTTTTGGTGTTAGATTTACATTGCATTTAAATTCAATAGATCAAAATTTGGTGTTAGTTCATTTGCATTATATTGGTGTATGAGCTTTACCACATCTATTCCTACTTATAGTATCCCGGTTAGAAGAAGCCGTAGACTTATGGGTTCCTTTGATCCTGAGTCTTCCTCTCCTTTCCTTAGGATCCCAGATGATAATTTGATAACTCATGATTCCAATCCTTCTATG
>MU226000.1:739721-764534 GCA_018584345.1 Thuja plicata
TATGTACATGTTATCTTATGATCATACTGACCCCACATTAGGTAGATCCCTCTTGTGTTCTTATGTATGTTTATGTTTTATTTCCCTTGATTTGTCTTCCTTTGGGGGCATCTCGCGGTGGAAACGTAATACGCAGAGTTGATTATGTTTCCATTAAAACCATTGCTCCTGTTAAAGTGTTAGCAATGAATTTAATGTGGGGGCATACACTCTACTCACTTTTTACACACATGCACATTCAAAATAGTTTATTTTTCCCTTTATGGATTAAAAGAAACAAATCCTTAAAGCATGGTCATTATTTTAATTTTTTTTTAGGATCTCTTGATCCCTCCAGTTTAAATTTACACATATCTCTTGAATCCGCCAGTTTTCAATTTACAATGTTTTGATCCCTTTAAGAATGGATCTCCTTGATGGGTTGACTAGTGAGTAGCCACATTCACTAGGTCGTTCAACTCCATCTTCCCAGTTATGCTTTTTTTGTGGTTCACAATGAGACATAAGTTCTCATTGGGAAAGATAATCATACCCTTTCTCTCTCTCCTTAACTAAGTGATATCTCTCTTATCATGATCTTAGGGTGGATAAATACTTAAGTCCCTTGGGGGCTTGTGGGTTTCTTTATCCCTTTTGATTTCAATAAGATTGTATTTTCTGTATATTCTCCTTTACCAAGAGTTTGTGTTGAGCTCATACTCTTGCTAAAGTGGGGGCTAAATGTATAGTCGGAAAATGGAAGCACTTCCATTTTAGACTTGTTTAGCCTTCCAAGTAAGTGGTTTTGGGTCATATCAAGTACCTAGAATGGGTTCCTGGTCTGACATGGCTTCCCCCCCTATTCTATCTTTCTTTCCACTCCTGTTTAGTCTGATTTCTACATTCTGAAGTGCAAACTGGTGATTCTGGGCTTCAGGGTCAGGTTTGACCTTTTAGGTCTATGTCAACCGTGACCCTGACCTAGGTCAAGGTTAACCCCAACCCTGACCTAGGTCAAGGTCAACCTTGACCTTGATCCAGGGTTCAGATCTTAGGGTCTCACAGTTTTGGATGTCGGTCTTTGCAAAAAGTATTTTCCCGCTTCCAGGTCGGCTGTTTTGAGTTCCGAAGTGTCAATTCCTAAATTATATTTAATATAGGTCCTTTCCTAGGGGTAAAGGTTTTAATGGAAATTTAATTCTCTTATTTCATCCTCCTTAGAAGAATGTGCCCTAGTTTCATATAAAAGGGAGCCTTCTCCTCTCATTTTCTCTAACGATAACCATCATCAAGTGAACTAAGTCTTCTAATTGTGATCAAGCATTCTCAAAATATCTTCAAAGGTGATTTAAGAAAGCTAAGGATAAATATTTCAAGCAATCATTCATCCATTCAAGCATCCATTTTCATGAAGGAGATCCATTGGAGGCCATTGAAGGACTCAAGCTACACAGTGCCCTTTTGGTGATCTCTCCATCCACCTTCTTCCAAGCCTATTCCAAATTCAAGAACCCATTCAAGACTTGGTGTTGGGGATCTACAAGTAAGATATTGAAGACATCCTACCTTTCTACATTCTACATTTTGAAGCATACTTATGGATCCAAGGATTCGAATCCGCCATAAGGACTTTTACAAGCAAGGTGAATTTAAGCATTTAATTTGTCTATTCTGCAATTTCAATTACATATATTTGAGGTTAATTCAAAAACTGGGGTTTAACCAAGGCAAACCCCTCCCCCACAACAAATAATCCTCTTTTTCTTGTAGGTACAGGTTCAAGACAACAAATTTGAGACCAGATCTGGATACCCTTTTCTGCTTTCTTTCAGACAGTGCGAACAGATTCTATGTCGGACCTGTACAGGTTAGGGTCGACATTATTGGGTCAGGGTTGACATTTATGGGTCAAGGTCAACCTTTTTCATAAGATGACATTTCTCCTATTTCTTCAATTACTGTCATATATCATATTTATACATATAATTAATAGAATTTAAGATATCCTTCTTGTTATTCTCCTTTCCAAATAGTTGATTCATTTATGCATTAGCCCTTCCATTGGGTTGATCAACTTGGATCTCCCATTTGTGCAATTGGGAATAAAAAAGGAGCATCTTATCTTCTCCCTAATCACAATTGCAATACACAATCAATTAAATTCAAGTAAGTGTAAAGTAGGGTTAAGGAATTCAACACACTTTAATCAAATCAAACCACTTTATCCTTTTCCAACACCTTACATTTTTAATAAACCCCCAACACGCTATTTTATATATTATAATATATATGTACAAATACTATACTGATGCATGCACATAGTGGGAGTCATATTGACAAGGTAAACACATGGTGTAGATACTAAAAATTTTAGTTTTGCACATATCATTTTTTTGATACTAATGTCAAATGGGGAGATTGATGATCATATTTTTCCATTAGTATAAAAAGGAAATAGTTTTTCAACCGTCAGTAAAATAATCACTGAAAGATAGTTTTACAGTGCAACCCGACATAGAAATTCACAAAGGTCACCAAAAATGCTAAGCGCACTATCACAGACAACACAGTCTACAGTATAAACTGATAGACAAGTATACAAAGGAACTCGACTGACAAGTTCACAGTGAACACTAACAAACAGTCTATAGAGAAAACTAAAAAGTAGAACAATCTACAAGGACATCATCGAGGAAAGACTATAGAGAAACCTGAGCATGAGTTTACTGAGAGATAATGTGTGTGTTAATTAGTGCACCTATTATATGCAACATGACACTTCAATAGATCATTATATTAGTGAAAAAACATAAAAAGCAAGGGTTTGAAGCTAAACACTCAAACTGATCTATTGCTTCCTATCTAAGAGGAGTTTGAAAAATGTGATAATCATGCCCTCAGATTATGCACAAATAAGTGACATATACAACCTAAGAATGGAAGATTTGAATGAAAAATAATCTAAATGATAAAGAAACATGCATATTAAATCTAAAAATGAAGATAATAACAATGCATAATATCAAATCTAAGATGCAATATGCATTCACAAGTAATCTAAACAGCATAATAATGCCTTCAATACTAAAAATTAAGGGCCATTTGAGCTCAAAAACTCATTCTATTTATAGAAGAAATGTGGAGAGAGAGAGAGAGAGAGAGAGAGAGAGAGAGAGAGGGCAGGGTTATTAATGGAGGTGTAATAGCCATTAATAAGGTGCAAGACGCATTAATGCCAAAGGCATTAATGAGGCATGGGCTTGAGGAATCTCCATTAATGATGCATTAATGAGAGCAATCAAGAGGTATGGTGAGGGTGTAAGTCCAAGCTTGAGAAGGTGGACTTAGAGGGAGTCAAGCTTGACAAAGTTGACTTTATCGTGTGGGTTGGATTCCTAATCACAAAATTAGGAATGTGACATCATTAGAAAGGAGGTTAAGATGGGATTAAGATTAGGATTAGGCTTAGCATGGGGGAGTAGGTTGGGATGGGTTTGAACCCATGGTTAAGGTGGTTGAGATAGGTTAGATTAGGGGTTAAAGGGAATATTAATGAAATGAATTATAATTAATATATTCACTCAAAAATAGGAAAATTAATTATTTAAGATTTTGATTGCATTAGATAATTAATTAGGACTATAGCCAATTAATTAGATTAATTTAGGCTAGAAGATAGGCTTTTGCAAGTGATTAGATATAATTAGGATTTATTTAATTCCTTTTAAATTAATTACCTTAGCCACATTTTGATTTGAATTTCTTTGAATTAAATTGATATGATTTGATTGGCTAAGGTGATTAATAAAATTTAGTGATTAAATCACTGAGGAGATTAAATCTGATTTGAAAGAATTATGCCAACCGATTGAAGAGTTGTCTAGACATAATTGGGGGTATGATCATACTTAGGGAAAATAGGGTCTATAGTCAAAGAAGACCAAATTAGGGTGGTTAAATTTTCCCCTCTTTGAATAGATGTGAAAGCAGCGCATTGATTCAAAGAAATTTTTTTAATTTTTGACTTTAGAAAGATTGAAAATTTCGCTCATGATCAAACAAAATTTTTTATGAGATCAGTCTCATACTTGATTGAAATAAACTGATAGAATTGACTTTGAACTTAATTTTCGTACAAAGGTCAATAAGCAAAGATATTAAAGATACCAATTCTGAACTTGGTTGTCGTCCAAATATTGATAATACTGATTCCAAACTTGGTTGACATCCAAAAGTCAGTATGAAGCTGCCAGGAGCTTAATAAGAATCTAAGAAAAAGTAGACATAGGATATCCATCTTGTGAGAACCGAAGCCCTCAATCCAACAGTTTTGACTTAGTCAAGGAGTCATCATGCCTTTATTTTTTTTATAATGAATTCATTTTTAATGTTGTTTTCGGCAAGAATTTGATTGATGATAATGTGATCATGCCCCCTCGGGAACAAAATCAAAGGAAAAAGGAATAAAATCACTCTATTGAAAGAATGTATCACTTGCATGGAATGGTTAGGTCAATGAAAGAATGGATTAGAAGAAGCAAAGAAACAGGGGTGTGTTAAGAGTTAAACACACGAGAACCAAGTTAATTACATGAAAATGTGAGTTTGATTTTATTCCCGATTGATCAAGGATTTTGGGAATCATTGACATTAGTAATAAGTGATGATGTAATTAACTTGGATTTTAGGAATGAATTTAGAAATCATTTTGAGCACAAATCCCTTATATTGTTTCTTTTGTTGCAAAATTGAATCATGCAATCTCTAAATGCATCTACATGTAGACGCTTAGAACTTGTCACTGATTTGTAGATATTGTAACATTTGTATCATCATTGGGCACTTTTTGGAATAGATATCACCTGATAGTACAACAATGACTAATACCCACTAATATTATGAAAGTATGAATACTATGTTTATTGGATGAAATGTCAGAAATAGACGTAGGCATCAAGGCATAAAAGCCAGGATGATGAGTTAGTCACCTTCCTTTTATTATATCAGAATCTGCGTAAGGTAAGATATTAGACCCGCAATGACCTTGAAAATTCATATCCTTGGGTACATTATGTTTTGTATACCTTAGTGAGAATCTAATTTTTTAGAAAATAGACAAGGAAATTGTTTCAACCTCACTATAGTTTCCACATAACAAAGATTGAGATATATGCAGCTATCCACTCATGTTGGCAGCTCTTACCATAAACATCTAGTTAGGTGAAATTTATAGGATCATTTGGAATAATCACCATACGCAAAAAACCAAGAAAATTTTATGCCCCCTGTCCTTGCGACTCTTTGTCTTTGCGTAGACGTCATGGAGTAACTCGGAAGACATAACAACTATCAACTGAGAATCAGTCAAAGAAAACTGATAACTACTTGTATGCCCCTAGTTAAAGCATCATAAAAACATAAAAGAGTTATAATCAAACCAAGATCAAACTATGTTTAAGTAGTATTGAGAAATACTATTGATTCATTTGTCAAGCGTAGGAGAGATTCATCAATCAAAATTTGGAATTTAAGCAATAGGTATTCCATGTCTGTGTATAAATTTGTTCATGTTTGGAATCCAATGTAGTTCTTAGGAACACTATTTAGGTTAGTGCAATATTTGTTCCAGATAGGTGGTTCATGAAAGACACACCTATGTTTTGTGAAAGTTACAGTTTGGTGCAAGTATCGAGAAGCATTGTGTCACAAGACAAACCATCCTATGAAAACCTAGCAGACACAACCTAACATGCTATCAAAGATGCCCCCAGGGTGAAATGTTTTGTTCCCTAAGATAGAAATGTAGACAAATCCCAAGCAAGGGTAGGATATTTGTAAGGAAACAAAGTCAGCTCTTAGCAAAGGTATAATCGTGAAGGCCTAGTATCAAAAATGTATTGATAGATAGAGCACAGGATACAAGTGACACTTGATTGCCAGGTTTTCACCACTTGGAAAAACTTTCTCATTCTTTTTTCTACCAGGATGCTCGTATTACCAGGTTGTCATCAAGGCACTTTTTCTCCTTTTTTCAATTTTTTTTCTATTTGTGCTTTTTTGAATGTTTTTGTAGTGTCAAGATGCCTGTTTGCCAGGTTTTCACCAAGGATACCTTTTTTGTAGGACTTTTTGCACTATTTTTGGATTTCTTCAGGGTCAAATTTTCTGATGTTTTTGGTGTTTTCTGAGATTTTCACTGCATAGGCTCTATTAGCTAGACATCAAGCGTAGAACCTGTTTAAATGTAGAGTATTAATGGGATCTAGAATAACATCTCCCTCAGGTGTAGCTAGCTGATAGGCTTCAGTCCCAAAAGTAGAAGTGATGACATAAGGCCCCAACCAGTTAGGTTTAAACTTTCCCTTTTGCTCTGTGTTAGGATGGTTCATAGGATTTTCCTTTAGGATAAGATCCCCCACCTAAAATTGTCATGGTTTAACCTTTTTATTGTATCTTTTGGACATTCGTGCTTGGTACACCTTCATATGATTGAACACTTGTTTCCTACACTCATCAAGTAAGTCTAAATAATTCACTCGATCAATGCGGTATTGCTCATCATTAATAAGACCTTCTAAAGATATCCGCAAAGATGGTATTTCAACCTCAATAGGTAGTAATACTTCAGTGCCATAGACTAGGGAAAATGGCATGGGTCCAGTTGGTGTTATAATGCTTGTTTTGTAGGCCCATAGTGCCAGATTTAGTTGTAAATGTCAGTCTTTTCTAGACTTACTCACAGTTCTATGTAGGATCTTGAGAATATTCTTATTATATGCCTCAGCCTATCCATTACCTTGAGGATAATAGATTAAGGAGCAATGTTGAGTAATGTGAAACTGTGTTCAAAGGTTGTCAATGTCTTGGTTTTTAAATTGGCCCCCATTGTCTGTTACAATTGAAGAGGGCATCCCATATCTACAGATAATGTAGTTCAAGATGAACATAGCCACCTATTTTCCACTGGCTTTGATTAGTGGAACGGCTTCGACCCACTTCGTGAAATACTCAGTGGCCGTAATGATGAACTTGTGCCCATTTGAAGAATTAGGATATATTTGTCCAACCAAGTCAAAGGCCCATTGCTAAAATGGCCAATGTGTTATGAAAGGTATAAGTTCTCTGGCAAGAGCATGGATGATATTTCCATGTGTTTGGCATTTATGACATGTCTTTAAAAAGTGAATAGCATCTTTTTCCATTGTAGGCCAGTAATAGCCTACTCCGAGCAGTTTCTTTGCTAGTGAAAATCAGTTTGAATGTGATCCACATACACCTTCGTGGACTTCTTTTGATGTGCAATCCAAATATTCATGTTCTAAACATCTAAGAAGTGTATCGTCAAGACCTCATCTATATAAGTTATTAGTTATGAGAACATAATGTGATGTTGTCCTAATCAAGGATCTTTTTTAATTTCTAGATAGATCATTGGGAATTGTTTGGTCAGTTAGGTAAGCAATGATATTAGCATACCGAGATTGGTCTGGGGTGTTTAAAGCATAGATTACTTGGTATTTAGGGGTATCAAATTTTGGATAGGATAATTCTTCCACCAAGAAGTCATAGAGGAATTTATATTTCTCTATTTGTAACATGGATGCCAGTGTAGCCATAGCATCTACAAATTTATTCTCTATTTTGGGTACTTGCTGAAACATGATGAAGACAAAGTAATTCTTTAAGTCATCAACCAGTTTCTTGTAGGGCATCAAATTCTCATCTTTCATCTGATAATATCCATTTACTTGATTGATAATGAGCGAAGAGTCACTGTAAACATGTAACTCTACAATATTGCATTCCATAGCAAGTTTAAGATTATTTACCAATGCCTCATATTTAGAAATGTTATTTGTGCATGGAAACATCAATTTGTAGGACTTGGGTATCTTGTAGCCTTGAGGAGTTATGAATAGAACCCTTGCTCTAGATCCTTGTTGTGTGAAAGAACCATCAAAGTACATCTTCCATGGATACTTAGTTAGATGCATAATTGTTTCGTTAGGGAACTCGATTTGTAAAGGTTTGTCATCTTGCAGTGGTGAATCAGCTAACTGATCTGTGAGGACTTGTCCTTTAATAGCACTCCTATCCACATATTCAATGTCAAATTTGCTTAGAATGAGAACCCACTTTGCTAGATGTCTTGTTAATTTTTTCTTGTTTAGGAGGTACTTCAAAGGATCTATCTTTGCAATGAGCCTTACTATATTTGATAGCATGTAATGTCTCATTTTTTGTGATGCAAAGACAACTGCTAAGCATTCTTTCTCAATAATGTTGTAATTGATTTCATAGGAGACTAGTGTTCTACTGATGTAAGAGATTGCTTTTTCTTTCTTAGTTTCATCCTCTTGTGCTAGCAATACTCCCAGTGATGTAGCTGTAGGTGAAATATAGAAGAGTAATGGCTTTCCATGAATGGTTGCCATAAGAATGGGAGGATTATCCAGGTACTCTTTTAATTCTCTGAAGTTGGCTTCACAATTCTCATCCCATTTGAAGGTGACCCCTTTGTGTAGCAATTTGGTAAAGGGTTGTGCTCTATCTTCCAGTTGTGACATGAACCTCCTAATTGAGTGGAGTCTCCCTTGTAATGTCCTCATTTTACTAATGTTGTGTGGAGCAGTCATTTCTAGTATAGCTTGGACTTTTGTTTGGTCTAACTCAATTCCTTTTGCTGAGATAATAAATCCTAGGAGCTTTCCTGATTGGACCCCAAAGGTACATTTATTGGGATTGAGCCTGAGTTGAAATTGCTCCATACAATACAATATCTTTCTTAAGTCATCAATATGTGTGGCCAATTCTTTTGATTTAGCTAAGGTATCATCTATGTAATCCTCCATGTTTTTATGCATCATATCATGAAATATAGTGGTCATTTCCCTTTGATATGTAAAACTTGCATTCTTTAACCCAAATGGCATAACATTCCATCAAAAGGTGCCTCGTGTGCATGTAAATGCAGTCTTGTCTTGATCTTCAGGAGAAATTTTAATCTGATTATAGCCTGAGAAACCATCCATTAGTGAGTACATTTGGTGGCCTGTTGTGAGGTCTATGATCATATCAATATTAGGCAGTGGAAAATCATCCTTAGGACATGCCTTGTTTAAAACTCTAAATTCTATACAAATCCTAATATATTTATCTGAGTTAGATACTGGGTCCACATTAGAAATCCATCCTGCATAAGCGACGACTCTGATGAATCCATCTTTCGATAATTTCTCTAGCTTTACTTTTACTAGTAATGCAACATGAGGATGCATCTTTCTGAGTTTTTGTTTCACGGGTTTGATCCCAGGAGCTATAGATAAATGGTGCATTATCAATTTAGGATCCACACTAGGCATATCTATGTAAGATCTTGCAAATTTGATCTTTTTCTATTTCAGGAACTAATTGAATTGTGTCTTCTCCTCTTCTGACAAGGATTGTGCTAGGTGAACTATTTGAGGAACTTTAGTTGTGCCCAAGTTAACTGGTTCTATTGGTTCTATTAAAACTAAAGATCTTTCTTGAAAGTGTTCAAGGAGGATATCAAGAATCTCATCCTTTGGCACCTCTGAGAGGTTTTCACCATCAAGTACATCTTTTGTTTTTACTATTTTAGAATCATACACTGCCACAATGTGGTTTTCACCGTTAGTTCTCTTTTTATTTCTATTTTTCAATTTTTGAATAATAAACTTGATACCCTCATGTGTCATGTTCATGCTCCTTGCATTGGTGGAAGAAGGGTAAGGTTCACAAGAATTTAGATAGCAAGCCAACTTGTAGTCATTAGGGAAGTCGAGGATAGGAGTAGGATTCGTATTAGTCTAATCAATTAGATCTGGGTTTATCAAAGACAAGGAGTCAGATTTTGGAAAGGACAACATCATGTTAGCATCAAGACTATTAACTAGCATGACATGCTCAGTTAGGTTAATCTCTTCGATGTTTAGATCAATAAGAGTTATATCATCATTATTGAAGTCATTGTTAGTTATATGTGGACCGAACTCTAGTGAATCGTCAGTGGAAATTTCATCTTCATCCCTCCATAAAAGGAGGCTCCTTTCTTGCAGCCTTTGAATTTCCTCTAAGTCTAGGAGAATACCAGTTTCTTCATCAAGGAGTGGGGGAAGGAATTCCTCCTCTACTTTAGGAATATCAACATTGTTAGGACCGGTGTTAGAATGTTCTCTTTGTATCGATGGAGCTATGAACATGTGAATTACATCTATTTTAGTGTCCTCCATGGAAAAAGATAGATCATCCCACTTGTAATCATGTGATTTGGTTACTTCGTCATCAGACCTGTTTAAGAATTCAGCAATAGTTACCTGATGTACCCTATTAGCCACTTGTAGATCAAAGTGTGGTAAATCAAGGACATGTGAAACTGTGACTAACTACCCCCAATTAGGATGTAAATCTTGTTGTCAAGGGGTGTCTTTAGTACCTATTGCTATCAATGGTACCATTGGATTGTCCTCTATTGTTTCTTCCACCTCTTGAATAGGAGTTTGTGCTAACAAAGGCACACAAAGGTCTTGTGGTACCTCAAAGCTTGGCACATAGCACTCTCCTTGATATTCAAGAATCTCCGTACCAACATGTAATAATCTTTCATAGGACCATTGTTCTAGTTCTATTTCTTCTGTTTCATCACTCCCTTTGTCAGAAACTGGAGTATCGCTTGAAGTAGGGTTTTCAAATTTTTTATTGAAACCTAGTCTCATTTTATCTTTGGTATCCCTAAATTCCATGTGTATAGGATCAATAAGGCCTTTCCTTTGTCTCCTAAAGGTCCTTTTCCTTTATATCCCATTTTTTTAATAAGGTCATATCCTTTACCATACTTATCGGGGGATATTTCTACATGTTTTACCTCAGCTTCCTTTGGTTCTCCCTTGTAAAGCTAGGCCAAGACTACCTGTTCTTCTGTGTTATCTAAATGAGAGGTAGATTCTTTGACCATGCCAGTTTCTTTGTGGATTTTTGGCATTTGACATGCAGCAGGTGTGAATGAGGAGGAAGGTTTTCCATAGGATCTTGGTGACACCAGAATTTCTATCAATGACGGGGTCATGTCCAACTTGTATTCTCTCATACCTGTTTCTTCAAGTTTTAAGGTCTTTCCAAAGCCTTTCATAACCATATCCTTGGTAGTCTTAGGAATAATCTCATTTGTAGCTTCCTTTTTATGCAAGACCATACTTCCTACCTTAATATTTTTGCAAGTATAATTAGCATCTGCAGGAATTGTCACTTCCACCCCATTATGTGGGAAATTGATACACTGGTGGTAAGTAGATGACACAACTTACATTTTGTGGACCTAGTGTCTCCCTAATAGTATGTTGTAAGCCAAGGGTAGATCTAGAACTTGATATATGACATTCCTTTCAACTGGTCTAATTCTAATGTGTAGAACAATAAGACCTTTAGAGGATCTTTCTTCCTCATCATAAGCTTTGATAGTGATTTTGCTTCTAGAATCAATGGTCTGTTCTGAGAGACCCAGTTTCTTGATTAGATTAAGGGTACAAATATTCAATCCTGTGCCTCCATCTATCAATACACATCTAACACAGGATTTATGAATGAGGACTTTGATACGAAGGGGCTGATTATGTGGATGTGTCAATGATTTATCATCTTCTTCAAAAAAAGATAGGTAATGTGGCACTGAGATGTGATTAACCATTTCTTGGAATTTGTCCACATCAAGGTCTTTTGGCACATTTGCGGCATGTAGGGCTTGTTCAAGAATTTCCCTATGCATTGTGGAGATTTTAAGCAACTCAAAAATGGAAATTTGAGAAGAGGTTCATTGTAATTGATCCACCAAGTTATACTTTGTTGTAGGAAGAGTAACTGTTTGTTTTGTTGCTGTCGGTTTAGGGATAGTGACAATGGGTACTTTGGAAGTTGTTGTGGGTTTTGAAGAGAAATTGGGTCCTTTGATCATGACTTGTGCTTGACTTTGGGTCACCGCATTTGATTGGGAAAATGTGTTTTGAACACCCTTGATAGTGACCACATTAATTGCTTCAATGTTAATGTCTAGCATATTAATCACATTATCATCTTTAGAGTAGACATAGTTCACTTAATTTCCTTTTATTTTAGATGCTTCCCATTTCTCATAGTTAGGGAATGACTTGTTAAATGTCGTGTGGTCTTCATTGGTGGTGTGCCCTTCCAATTTGATCTTGCCTCCTTCAATAAGGTCTTGGATAACATGTTTGAGTTTAAGACAGTTATTATTCTTGTGTCCTTTGTTCTTGTGAAAAACACAATATGAATTGTCATCCCACCACCTTGGTTTGACTTTCGGTTCCCATGGTTGTGAATCTTGGATTGTGAGAACTTTGTTCTCTAATAGCATCTTTAGAACAGTTTCAAGAGGTTCTCCCAAAGGAGTAAATTTTCTTTGAGGCTTGGAAGTCCATGGCCGACCTTTGTTATTCTCATTGTTTTCTTTAGACATGGAGGTTTTTACCTTGGCATCTTTACTTTCTTGCATGCTATTTGTTAGATTGAACACCTTGGGTTTAGGATTAACATTAGAGGCATCTACTACTCCATTGTTGACAACATTTTTGTTTTGCTTCCACCACTTAGGATTTTTTTTGGAGTTGGTAGATTTGTTTTCACTTTGGAGAGTAATTTCTCCCTTTTTAACCATGACTTCTTCGATATGGATGGCGTTCTTGATCATCCTATCAAAGCTAGGGGAATCTTGCATTTTCAATGCATAGCTCAACTCAGGTATAAAGTTATTAACAAAGATTTCTATTTTCTCAGATTTGGGGATACTTCTTGAGTATCTTGCAAAGATTTTCCTCTGCCTTTGTAAAAAGTGTGTAAAGGATTCACCGGTCTTTTGTTTAGTGTTACATAGATCCATCATAGTCACATCATGCTATATATTTTAGGAGTAATGTTGGATAAATCATTGAATTAACTACTTAAAATTTTTTACCTTATGTGTAAGCTTTGAGAACCACTCCATGGCGTTGGCACCTAGGCTTCCAGGAAAGAGCCACATGAGGTATGTAGGTTCATGCATGTATTCTATGCTTAGAGCACAAAACTCTCTCACATGGTCATGTGGGTCGGTCTCTCTCGTATATTTGTCATATTTTGGCCTTGCCATGTTGGGAGGGAATGGGACCATATTAATACTATTATCAAATAGAAATGGACAAATGGAGTCCAAAGAGTATTTCATCTTAGGTTTAGCCTTCTCTTGTTTGATATTTGCAAGCTCAGTTTGCATCAAGGTTAATTGTTTGCTGAGAATAGATATAGGAGTCTATACCTCCTTTTCTTTTAGTTGTTCAACACCATAATATTTAGGTAATTTTACGCTAGTCGATGCTAGATGGAGAAAGTATTTCTCTTTATCTTCACCAATTATCTTTTCCAATGTCTTTTGGAATTTCTTTCTCTGTTTAAGTTTATTGTATTCTTCTTCAGTGATGTCTTCCTCACTGTCTGAACCAAACAAAGGACAGTCAAAGTGTTTTTCTTCTTCATCATCGCTATCTTCATGTTTTTGGTTTTTATCATTGTCATATTCCTCAAATGCCTTACTCCATTCGTGAGTGGGTCTTTCCATTTTTGGAGAGTCTAAATTGAACAGGGAACCGCGAGATGTTTCTCCTTGCTGAAAGTGTAGTGATATTGGAGGTACTTCTAATTCTTTAGAAGTGTACTTGTTGCATCTTGTGTTAACCATGTATTTGTATCTCAACTTTGTCAAAGTTTCCTGATAGTGTCAAGTAGAGTCTCAAATCATTCAAGTGAGTGTGTCTAGGTAAAGGTGTCATTTGTGTTTCAGTGGAGGTAAATGATTCTAGTGTGAAAGGGTTAGAATGCCTTGATAGTGAGCTAGGAATCAAGTTTTTTTGAAAAGTGGATAGGCCACACGTATTAAGACTAATTACAAGAAACCAACAAGACATGCAAGGTAGACATTTGAAAAAGTGTTTTGAAACAACAATAAGGAGACCAGAAAAGACAATAGAGACAGGCTAAAGAGCCAAAAGGGTATCCAAATCTACTGAGCTTTTTTGAGAAACTAATCTGTAAGTGCCCACTGTCCTAGATGCGATCTTCTAGATGCGAGCCTGGAAAAATAGGATACAAGCCTCTGATGACCCATATGTGAGCTAAGAAATGCAGGATGTGAGATTTATTCCTAAATGTGACATAGTGCTGACCAGATACGAGTCAAGATACCAGATATGAGTCAAGAAATATAGGATATAATTTTCTGACGTTTCTGTCAGACTTTGTCAGTTTTGTAAAATGTGTTTTGGAAGTTCGTGAAGTTTGTTTGATTGTAGATTGTGTTATGAGGCGTTCCCATGTGTGTAAAACACATGTACTCTAAGGATTGAATTTTGTTGCTTGTTTTGAAAGATTTATCTTGTTAGTGATCTTTCAAATACATCAAGCAGATTTGCATTGTTAGGGGAACAAACACATCCTTATGCCCTATTTTCTAGGTAGAGGATGAAAATCCTTGCTCTTTGACATAGGTACATACTCAAATGCTAATCAAAATATGGTCATCACCAAGCATGCAATGGCTCTAGTCATGATGCCATATTAGCCGACTCCAAACGCAAGTGAGGGCACAATATGACAAGTGTCTTGGGGCAATTACTTTTTGCTTCGCACAAGGTTTATCACCCTTTTGGAGATTAATCGGGTATTTTTATCTATGAAGTTCATTATTTATGATGGGGAAATCTATTTGAAATCATCTCCATATAATTGCACAAGGAAAAATTGAGGCGTATAGCCCTATGAGTACTCAAATATGTGTAGTCTCACAAGCAAGATTCAAGCAGCTTCGCTCTACACATACCTAAGCATGTTTAAGGAATGTTGTAAAAATTCCAAGAGAAAAACCAACTCCATCTTCCGAGGCTTTGGCCTACGAGGAAGAAATTATTTATAGTGAGTTGGAAGGGTTGGTGTAAAACCTGTCCTCACTTGGGTCATTCCTAGGAGATTTTTTTCCTCAACCAATAGGCCCTCTACTATTTAATAAGCATACAAAGGATTGGCGAGCGTAGGATTTCTAGATTTCTGATTCTTCAAAAGAAGAAGAGAATACTCTCCTCATCCATTTCATTTTCTCCCAAAACACTCAAATCAATGTTCATTCCATTAAGCTATTTGAGCTTGATTTAAATATTCCTAGATTATGAAAGCATTGCATGTGAAAGAAAAGTATTTTTTATTCTTTTGACCATAGTTCTTCGTGTTTTTCTTTGTTCAATTACTATCCCAAAATTAATTAAGTGATATGTTTGTTCATTGAGCCACAAAATTTAGTTATTTTAGTTTGTTCATTTACTATCCAGAATCAAAATTTAAACAGTGTGTATGTTTTGCCTTGTTTAGTTACTCCATTTTCCTTTCAAGTTTTATACCAACTTTTGACGTTCTGATTTTCCTTAAAGGAAAAGAGCATAATAATATTGTTGGTTTAACAAGTGATTGAAAAATGTCTTAAATTTGGAAATCTTGCAACAAGGTTAGTAGAAAATCAAATTTTAAAAACCTACAAACCCACACATTAGCAAAGTCTTCTACCTTTCCAACAACAACCTGCAATCACTTGTTAGGCTGTTCAAAAGATCAAAACCACAACTAATCAAAATGTTAGAGTTTAGGCAATGAAGCATGCAAAACTTTTAACCAGATACAATCCTAGAAATCCAAAATGCGATGAAATACACCAAATGTGAGCTCCAGATACCAGATAGGACAGAGTGATGACCAGATGCGAGCCTGTACCGAAAACAATCCAGGAATTCCAGAGGCAATTTCTGAAATATAGGATGTGAGCCTAGATTCTGCGATGCGATGATTTCTCCCAGATGCGAGATTTTATGACCAAAAATGACCCTATTCCAGAAAAATGGGAAGACAAATTAGTGAAAAACAAACTTGAAATGAGGCAAAATAAAAAATTGTGCCCCACGGTGGGCCCCATAAAAGTGTGTTAATTAGTGCACCTGTTATATACAACACGACACTTCAATAGATCATTATATTAGTGAAAAAACATAAAAAGAAAGGGTTTGAAGCTAAACACTAAAACCGATCTATTGCTTCCTATCTAGGAGGAGTTTGAAGAATGTGATAATCATGCCCTCAGATTATGCACAAATCAGTGACATATAGAACATAAGAATGGAAGATTTGAATTAAAATTAATCTAAATGATAAAGAAATATGCATATTAGCTCTAAAAATGAAGATAATAACAATGCATAATATCAAATCTAAGATGCAATATGGAATCACAAGTAATCTAAACAGCATAACAATGCTTTCAATACTGAAAATTAAGGGCCATTTGTGCTCAAAAACTCATTCTATTTATAGAAGAAATGTGGAGAGAGAGAGGGGAAAAGGTTATTAATGGAGGTGTAATAGCCATTAATAAGGTGTAAGAGGCATTAATGCCAAAGGCATTAATGAGGCATGGGCTTGAGGAATCTCCATTAATGATGCATTAATGAGAGAAATCAAGAGGCATGGTGAGGGTGTAAGTCCAAGCTTGAGAAGGTGGACTTAGAGGGAGTCAAGCTTGAAAAATTTGACTTTCTCAAGTGCGTTGGATTCCTAATCACAAAATTACGAATGTGAAATCATTAGGAAGAGGGTTAAGATGGGATTAAGATTAGGATTGGGCTTAGCATGGGGGGAATAGGTTGGGATGGGTTTAAACCCAGGGTTAAGGTGGTTGAGATAGGTTAGGTTAGGGGTTAAAGAGAATATTAATGAAATGATTTATAATTAATATATTCACTCAAAAATAGGAAAATTAATTATTTAAGCTTTTGATTTCTTTAGATAATTAATTAGGACTATAGCCAATTAATTAGATTAATTTAGGCTACAAGATAGGCTTTTTGCAAGTGATTAGATATAATTAGGATTTATTTAATTTCTTTTAAATTAATTACCTTAGTCACATTTTGATTTGAATTGATTTGAATTAAATTGATATGATTTGATTGGCTAAGGTGATTAATAAAATTTAGTGATAAATCACTTAGGAGATTAAATCTGATTTTAAAGAATTATGCCAACCGATTGAAGAGTTGTCTAGACATAGATGGGAGTATGATCATACTTAGGGGAAATAGGGTCTATAGTCAAAGCATAACATATTAGGGTGGCTACATTTTCCCCTCTTTGAATAGATGTGCGAGTAGCGCATTGATTCAAAGAAATTTTTTTGATTTTTGACTTCAGAAAGTTTGAAAATTTCGCTCATGATCAAACAAAATGCCTGATGAGATCACTCTCACACTTGATTGAACTAAACTAATAGAATTGAATTTGAACTTGGTTGTTGTACAAAGGTAAATAATCAAAGATATTAAAGATAGCAATTCTGAACTTGGTTGTCGTCCAAAGATTGATAATATTGATTCCAAACTTGGTTGTTGTCCAAAAGTCAGTATGAAGCTACCAAGAGCTTAATAAAAATCTAAGAAAAAGTAGACATAGGATATCTAGCTTGTGATAATTGAAGCCTTCGATCCAACAGTTCCAACTTATTCAAGGAGTCATCATGCCTTTAGTTTTTTGATAATGAAGTCATTTTTAATGTTGTTTTGAGCAAGAATTTGATTGATGAAATGTATGTGTTAAGTAGTACACCTGTTATCTGCAACATGACACTTCAATAGATCATTATATTAGTGAAAACTCATAAAAAGAAAGGGTTTGAATCTAAACACTAAAACTGATCTATTGCTTCCTATCTAGGAGGAGTTTGAAGAATGTGATAATCATGCCCTCAGATTATGGACAAATTAGTGACATATTCAACCTAAGAATGAAAGATTTGAATGAAAATTAATCTAAATGATAAAGAAATATGAATATTAACTCTAAAATTGAATAGCCATTAATAAGGTGTAAGAAGCATTAATGCCAAAGGCATTAATGAGGCATGGGCTTGAGGAATCTCCATTCATGATGCATTAATGAGAGAAATCAAGAGGCATGGTGAGGGCATAACTCCAAGCTTGAGAAGGTGGACTTAGAGGGAGTCAAGCTTGAGAAAGTTGACTTTCTCAAGTGGGTTGGATTCCTAATCACAAAATTAGGAATGTGACATCATTAGGAAGGGGGTTAAGATGGGATTAAGATTAGGATTAAGCTTAGCATGGGGGAATAGGTTGGGATGGGTTTGAACCTAGGGTTAAGGTGGTTGAGATAGGTTAGGTTAGGGTTTAAAGGAAATATTAATGAAATAAATTATAATTAATATATTCACTTAAAAATAGGAAATTTAATTATTTAAGCTTTTGATTGCTTTAGATAATTAATTAGGACTATAGCTAATTAATTAGATTAATTTAGGCTAGAAGATAGGCTTTTGTAAGTGATTAGATATAATTAAGATTTATTTAATTCCTTTTAAATTAATTATCTTAGCCATATTTTGATTTGAATTAATTTGAATTAAATTGATTTGATTTGATTGGCTAAGGTGATTAATAGAATTTAGAAATTAAATCACTTAGGAGATTAAATCTGATTTGAAAGAATTATGCCAACTGATTGAAGAGTTGTCTGGACATAATTGGGGGTATGATCATACTTAGGAAAAATAGGGTCTATAGTCAGAGCAGAGAAAATTAGGGTGGTTATAGATAGCTTTAATTCTGAGAAATGTGGATCCGAGTTACACGTCAGATAAAACACTTAAGTTTTATATTTAGCTTTAAATATTATCTTTAAAACCATTTCTTGAGGGACAAGTAAAGCAAATGTAATTGTTTTAATCAGTCTAGCTGATTGAAAACATGCAAACTAGGAGGTCAAGGTCAAGGTTTAAACCTTTGATCATAGAGTTTTCATTGTTAAGCGTGAAACCTATTTAGGTCAAATTCATTATATAAATAGATGTGTAATCAATCAAAACAATATTATGTGATGATGATTGTAGCCAAGGAACACATCTAAGGATCAGATATAGAGTTTCATGCAGAAGGATAGCAAAAGATGAAATCAGTTATAAAGAACAAGATTCAAGGCTACCAAGAAGAACAAAGGTATTAATCAATCACTATAGGTGATAGATCATATTGTAAACATTAAAGGATCAATACTCAGCAATTCAGGATTGCACATATTCAGGTCAACAAGTATTTTTGACTGCATTCTAACAAGTGTAGAAAATAGAACAAATCCTTTAAGAAGGTGGATTTAACAATCCTTATGTAAATCTCTTAACCGAGTGCACACTTAACAGTGTTGCTAAATCTCTTAACAGAGTAGACCTTAACTACTCTAAACATGTTACTCCTAACAGGGTAAGATCATCAGAAGTGATCAAAACTTGTATCCTTAACCGACCCCTTCCATTCTATAGATAGTGAAGTTTTGTGGGTTTCATCCCCACCACAGTTTTTACCTTCTAAAAAGGGTTTTCTGCATTACCAACTCTTGTGTCATGTGTCATTACATTTCATGAATGTTTTTATAAATGTTTATATGCAAATTAAGTTTATGTTCTGATATTACATGCATAAGATACAAAAGCATCAATGGTTGTGTTATGCCCTGCATCCCCGTCCCTACATTTTGTGTGCAAAATGTTGGGTCCCCCTTTTTTTCTTGCTTTTGCCTGCTTTTGGTTTGCGGTTTCGCTTGTCTTTTTCCTTTTTTGTTTTCTCTCTCTGGGGTTTTCTTCCCCGGTGTGGCATTTTATTGTTTGCTTTCTATCTACGGGACTCCGGTCCCGGAGGTTGTCTTCTGTAGGGAACCGGATTCTAGACTCCGGGACTCTTCATCGTGATGTTCTTAGGGATATCATCACGAGGAATCCCCGGGCCCGAAGTCTGGAGGTTTTGCCTGTCCGGAGATCGCCAGAAGGAGGATCGCCTTTTTACCGCGGGTATAAATAGAAATTATCTGTCACTTTCGCACTTACCGCGATTAAAACCTTCGAGCACTTAGGGCGAATTAGAGCGATTTTAAAGCGATTAACAGAACATTGACAGATAATTTGTGATAATCAAGGCTTAACATCTTCTGCGTTCTCAGGCAATTGCGAGTGATTCATGGTGGTGATTCTGATAGTTTGACAACTCAAGCTCCCATGGTAATCTTCCCTTTCTTCCGCCTTCTGCATTCTCAGGTTGGTTTTTCTGCCTTCCTTCCTCCCTGGTTTTGCTTCCACTTTCTAGTTTTTCTTTGGGTTTGCTTGGTTTTGTTTGTTTTTGTTTTGTTTTCGCTCTGGCTTGTCTGGTCTGTGGTCTTCTAGTTTTGCCGCCCGTTGGTGGGTCAGCTCTGCCAGAGGGTTGTCTGCCCTCTGTGCGGAGGTCATTTGTCTATAAAGTCTGTAAATTGTGTAAATAATGTAAATGTGTAGATAGTTGTTTTTGTTTCTGCTTTGTCTGGTTTTCCCGCGGGCGTCGTTCCGCGTTGCATATTCATGTATATACATATATAGTTGTAAATAGTCTCTGTATATCTTCCTGTTTTAGTGTGTATATCCCTTGACTTCATGTATATCCTTCTAGGTGACTCAACAAGCTGGCTGAGTCACCTTTGCTCCTAGTTTTTTTCCTTCAAACTCGCTTCGAGGCAGAAAACCACATGTTTGAAACTCGGCTCTCGGCTAGTTTCAAACAGGCGGTTTTCTCTCTCCTCCATCAAGTCTGTCAGAACCTCATTTACATCCCATGTGTGAAATCAATTCCAGCCAAGTGTCTTTCCCTTTTCACGTGTTCAGATAGTTGGCTCCGTCGTCATCGCCATCACATCTATTTAATGCCAACGCACATGACGTCCACGTGGGCTTGACAACTTGCCTTTTCATATATCTTTGCTAATGGTCATTTCTCCGGGCTTTAGGCCCCTTACCACCACCCATCCTGTGTCTTTTCCAAGTGTGATAAAATTCCCCAGATCTGGATATGTTGATACTTTAAGTTCACGATATATTTTGCTTTTCAGTTATCTTTGCATGATACTAACTTTTCAGGAAAAGAAAACACTGCGGTGGTAAGATCTCCGGACCCTGGAATAACTATTTTATTTTGATAAAAAAATTATGATGGTCGCTTTGCCTTGCAGGTTCCCGGACTTCATCTTCTAAATATGTCTGAAGCATCCGCATCATCTCCTCCCAGAAGTTCAGAACTACCAACAGCGACGGAAACCAGGGCTGCAATGAAATCTAAAATGGAGAGGGCCCTAGAGAAACTTCCCCTCACCATGAAGTTCGTGCAGAACAACAACATTACGGGCTCAAAGATTGAGTCCAAGGTTAAACTCATAACCGACACCAGCGTCAGAACATGGGTAGAGATGCAAGCCTTGGTAAAAGTAATGCACATCCAGCGACAAGCTGGGGATCAATTAGCGATCAACGTCGGAGGTTCTAGGATCCTCCAGGCAGCTTGCTTCCCGTGCTTTGTGCAGTCTCCGAAGCTTATCCTGACGCTAGTAGCCAACTACAACTCCTCTATTCGGGCCATTATGCTTGCAGCCACAGAACCTACGGGATACCCCACTCCACTGGTGTCCCTCGACCCAGACACATTCCGGGCGGGATTAGGAATCCCACAATTTGACAGAGCCACAGTGGTTACAAGGGCTGATGCCTTGGACCAGTTTACTCAACTGGAGGATGTTGCCCGGGTGTACATGAATACCCACTGGCTCAAAACCCCGAAGAGGGATCCAAAGAGAATGAAGATAGAAATCCCCCACTTTGAATTCAAGGAGAGCATCTAGATGGGGATAATAGCATTAGCTCGGGTATTCAGGCAACCCTCCGTCCAGGAATTTAAAAAATGGATGTATTATTTTCTCCTCGGCATCTCCACCAAGGGAGAATTCTTTGACTGGGCCAAAATAATCTCCAATCACGTGACTCCCAGTTCCTCCAGGTGGATAGGAAAAAGAAGTTTTATATGTCTTCTTACGTTTTCTGGGCCCTAGCACAGCAGAGGCCCCACTCTAATGGCCTACTTACAGATGGCGTGCTCAGGATGGGCCCGGAACAAAAGGCACAATGGGACCATTTCTCATAGATATAGTGGGAGGCCAGCTTCCCCAGTTTCTACCAAGTAAACGACGCGTTCGTTTACTACCGTCTGCTCACGCCCACCCGGGATGCCAGATACCGCCTATCCACTGAGGCGATGAAGTTAATTAGTAATTATGGACACTACTACATTCAGTTCCAGTAGCATACATACATTAGGGTCACTGGCTTCTCCGGGAAACCCTACTTGTTGCCCAAACATTGCGGGGACAAGATCGTGCTGCTGGAATATCACCGACAGATGATGGGATTGCACACCTTCTTTTCCCTCAAGAAGGTCCCCAACGTCTCATTCCCAATCACCTGTGGGAACTACACCTACAGTCTGGCCACCGTAAAGGAGGCAGACAATAAGCTGAAAAGTTATAACTTGCAGGAATTCTATCTCGCGCGGAAGAACTTTGATCCGCATGGAAAAATAGCAACGGCAATGCCCCGGGCTTCAGAGCCCCATCAAATACACATGGAGGACTTCTGGGTAGATTGCCAAGATGATGTGGAGGTGCAAAGCTGGAACTATATCTGAATGACAACTGGAATGATGCAGGAACTGAAGCTCCAGAGATTCTCTCCGGGCTTCTCTGACGCCGCCCCCACCATAGACCCCCAGTACAAAGAAAAGGGGATCGATAAGTTGGCACTGCCAGCAATAGATTGGGCCACCCAGGAGGGGCCCATAATTGAGGACTTCACTCAAGATGTGCTCGAGCGAAGTCATGCCTATTTTAAGAGGGTGTGCCCCAGGAGTATGCGTCAAGCTCCCCGACCGGCACCAAAATTGACTCCACCAGTACCAAGATTGACCCCGGGGGCTGGGACTTCTTCACAAGGCACAGATAAAGGAAAGAAAATAGCTACAACCCCTTTCGCGCAAGAATTCCCCATACAAGAATATATCAAGAAATCTATTGCAGCCTCCCAGCAAATGAGGGAGCAGTTAATGACAAGGCTGGCCACTCCCCCACTCATGGCCAGACCAATTCATCCTCCTTCCTCCCCATCGCTGGTAGCCTTAATGGTCAAGGCAACGACGGTGGATCCCATGGAGGCAGTAGCTATAGCCGATGCAGGGCCACCTTTGGTCACCAGGAGGAAGAGGAAACACATCAAGCAGTTCAAGGCAGAACCAACACCAAGGGCATCCCTCCCCTGAGAAGTAGAGATCCTTTCTTCCAGTTCCCCGGAACTGGAGAAAGAAGCAGAGCCTATAGAGGTCACATCCAGTCCCCCTCTGCAAGAGGAGTTTGACATATTTGCAACTGATGAATTTAGAAATCTAAAAGGGGATGATACACAAGCAGGGACAGAAGTCCCAGAGAAAGAACAAGAGGCTGCAGACCAAGAAGACTTGGGACAAGGACCTGCACAAGAACAAGAGCAGGAAGCAGAAGAAGAGCCGGAACCAAAAATTGTCTCTGGGGCTCAAGAGGTACAAGGTCCAGGAGTGGACCAACCAAAGCCAAGTGAACAAATGGCATCCACTGGGGGAACTGGACCACCAAGAATAACCGTAAACCTAGCCATCACATTTCCAAGGCCACTCCCGGGGGCAACCTTCGGGCAGGTTATCACAGTGGCCCAAACTCTGAATCTCAGCCTGATACCTCCCCTACTGCCAACAGAGGAAGAAGCCCTGGCAGAAGAAGAAGAAGAAGAAAAGAATCTTGAAGAGGAAATCCCCGAAGAAGCCTACCAAGGTCCAGACCCAACAATAGACACACAGGACAAGGCTGAGGAGATGGAGGTTGACAAAGAAAATATTGCCGCAGAAGAAGTTGACGCAGGGAGGATGGATGAGGTCCATGACACTAAGGAGAAATAGCCACCAGAGACCAGGAGGGAATCAAGAGAAGAAATTCTGGTAGGACGGCCACCTCTCCCACCTTAGTGGTTGGTAGAGAGAAAAAAGAGAAAAGCTTAGTCTGCTCCGGTGATTCCTCTCTCCCTGGCCGAAATGATGGCCCAAGTTTAGGCCAAGAAAGCCCAAATAGTTCATACTTTGCGAACTGGGCCAGGCAGAGAAACTATTGCCATTGTAGTGACACCTCCCCCAGACGTCGATGAAGCAACTGTAGACCCCGCAGATTATGATGTTGCAGAGGTATCCCTGGGCAAAAGGGGAAAGCAAGGCGTGGTGGACTTGCTTAAGGAGGCAGCAAGGGTAGTTGAAGCCCGATATGAAAAGGAGGCCCAGAGGCTCAAAGCTGAGAAAGAAAAGAATGAAAATTTTATGGGATTGCTTACCGAGCTAGCCAGACCCATAATTGTGGCTCCTACAGAGACCTCCACATCAGAGAAATTACCACAGAGTGACATAAGCTCCCTGCAAGTAATGAAAAAGAAGGCCCAAGCAGTGGATGAATGGGTCGCCCTACAGATAGGAAACACCCAGCGTTTCCTAGCGTCCACTCTCCTGGACTTATACATAGCCTGGCAAGTTATCCATCAGGCGGAAGCACTCATTGAGCAGTGGGAGAGTGACGCTGAAAATTACCAAGCGTGGAAGGTGGAGCTCGAAGAGCTCCTCACCTTGGGAGAAGACATAATTTCTGAATCCAGAATTCTAGGTGAGGAATCAATTGATTTTTTGAGAACTCAACACTCCAGACTTGACCTCACATTGGAGGTGACCAAGCAACTGGTAGAGTCCTTGTAGGAAAAGGTAAACCTTGTAAAATATTCTTCTAATTTATACAAGTCTTTTGTGATAAAGGCTTCCGGGGCTG
>MU226000.1:766158-782561 GCA_018584345.1 Thuja plicata
CAGTGAAATTTGAAAGATTCCTTAGGTCCGCCCTGAATCCTGGATGCTTTGTCAAACTCGAGCCCCCTACTCGAAAGAAATGGACCTCGAAAGTCCTACCAGCCACTATTGTTTGGGGATCTACCATACCTCTGAATACTTGAACTCCCCAAACAATCCCGGGAACCAGTACCCAAGCTATCCAACATATAGCTCCCCCAATGGCTGCATACTTCGAAAACACTGGGTCCCCAATGGGCACTTTTTTGGGTGCAACCAATGATTTACCCTCTCACCCGGAGAAGATCTGCCCATGATATGAGAACTTAGGCTCACAAACCGCAGAAGAACACTTACAGCCATACAAAGATGCCATAAATTGACATTGAATCTAGCATGAAGATGTTGTGACCCATATGTTCCCATTGTCCTTAGGACAAAGCGAGTTGAACTGGTACCTTAACTTGCCTGCCAACTCCATCAACACTTGGCAGGATATGGAGGACGCCTTCCTAGCTGCCTTTCGCATGCATGTGGACCCAACCTGGTCCCATAGTCAGTTCATCTCCATCAGAAAGGAGCCTAATGAACCTCTTGCAGCATTTAACCATAGGTTCTAGCGCGCCCTAAAGCAAGGTACGGGCCCTTTTATCCCATCTCCAGACGTAACCATACAGACTTATCTTAATGCGATGGACCCTTTCGTTGCCACCCTCCTTTGGAGAATAACCACCCCGGGCGACCGGGATACCTTGGAAAAAGTCTACAACCTAGCCCTAGAGTTGTCCCGTGGTCTCAACAAATCCCCGGGCGGGATTGGACAGAACACACCCTTTAACATGATCCCCGACGGAACTGCGTATGCCAGGGGATACAACCCCAATCTGGAAATAGGCGCTCCTTCGATGGCGACGAATCCCCCACCACCCTTAATAAACCAACCGGTGCGATATGTTTACCCAGTCCAGACCCAAATCTCACCGGGTCTGGAAGTCTTCCCTTGGAATCAACCACAGCAGACACAACAGACTCAGACACAACCATCTGGAGTGCCATTCTTCCAGTCGTCCGTGATTGGAGGATTGTCGCCCTTGACTCTGGCTAATCTTGTTGCCTTCCCAGGAAGCCAACAATAGCAATAGCCATCACATTATGACGCTAACACTCAGTTTACCACCAAGGTTGAGTCCCTCCGGCGAATGTTGTCCACCTTGACAATGGACATGGGCCAACTGAAGGCAGGGTCCTACGCGCAACAGAATTTGAATTCCCAGAGGGGGAACATTTTCTCCGGCCAACGAAACAACAATGCCGAAGGAAGGAACTTCAACAATGGGTCTAGGCCCAATCAACAATAGTGGAACAATAACGCAAATACCAGAGGCTCACCTCCGAACCAAAACACCAACCAAAATGGTGCTGGACCATCCCATTTTACACCAGTCACAGACTTCCAGCCCATGACTAACTGGTGTAGACTACACGATACTGGTTCGCACAATGAGGTAAATTGCGCCACTTTGGAGAAGGTCATCATGATCTCCTAGCTGGACAGGCAGCAATCACATGATACTACTCCCCCAGAGCCTCCTGTCTAAGAGACAACCCATAGTGCCTTCACCTGTGATACCATCTTCTTTGGGACTTCCGGAGAAGATGAAGAAGAATCTGAATTGCAGGGATTCTTTGACAAATTCATTCCGCCCTTTGAGGCCAACGCCTTTACTAACCCACGGGCTCCATACAATACCCAGAGCTAGGCTAGTAAAGGACCAGCTTACATGCCTACACCTCCTGTCAAAGACAGTCCTCCTCCCCAGAATAACATAACTGATCGACCCGTACCTCCAAAAGGTCCTAGCCCTAACCAATCGAAAGACCTCACTGAGGAAAATCACCCGTTCCCAGGAGGGAGATTCGATATCACGAAGGTGTTAGAGCAGACCACCACCTCCATGACCTTGATGGAGGTTTTGCTAAATTGTCCCGAGCAGAAGAAGTCCCTTCTGAAGCTCTTAGGGAACCCAGAAGCAGTTAGCCGCCCACCTAAGACTGTCTCCTTCGAAGATGCCATTGTGGCTGTCTTCCAGGGAAACAATGAGGATCCTCCCTTCCTACTAGGCTTGAACATTTATGGCAAAAATATACACAACTGCTTAGTAGACTCCGGAGCTTCGGGTAACATCATGTCTTTGTCCATTTGTCAGAAGCTCAGACTCCACCCCACCCCATCTAACGGCGCAGTAATCCAACTGGATAAGACTGCTATGAAAATGGTGGGGGAATTGAAGAACATCCGGATACATCTTATCCAGGACCCCAGGATAGCCAGCATCATTAACATCCAAGTGGTGGACATCCCAGAGACCTACGGGATGTTACTAAGTCATAATTGGTCTAAGTCCTTGAATGGATACTTTTTGACCGACTTCACCCACTTGTGGCTTCCATGGGAGGAAGAATCAAATCAGATCCCGGTTGTAAGCGAACCCTGGATGAAACAGGCCCTCACGGAGATTGGGAAGATCAATGAAGTCCTTTTCGTAGAGACTTCTCTGGGGGTGTACCGCCCTCTTGAAATCTTAACATTCAATTTCCTCCCCGGAGAAGACCCCATTGTGCTACAAAGAGCACAAGACTTAGAAGAAAAGATGAGAGTTGAAGTCAACTCCCAAGGTGCCACAGCAACCCTTGCCACACTCCTGTCTGGCACTTGGTGCCGAGTACACTACCAAAAACATTCAGAACTTGGGTGTGGGCCATGTCTCTCGATTGCTAACCGGCACCTTGATACCCTCCGGAACAAACAGCATGCAACTGATTCCCCGAGACCCAGTACTCCTATGGGATGCACTCTTTTGGTGCCATTCCCTCGGGAATCACAAATCGAAACACCTCTGGAGGTAAATTCTACTTTCACACCGGTGGTCCGGGAGGAAATCCCAAAGTCTCCTAGCAATAATCCAAAGAAGACTCCCACTCCCCAGCCCCAGATTACAAATAATGACTTGTGGACCCTGAAGTTCGATGGGTCCCGATCCAAATAGGGCTATGGGGCCGGGGTAGAATTAATCAACCCACGAGGGAAATCCTTCCTTGCGTCCTACAGGCTGCAATTTAACTGTACAAACAATGTTACAGAGTATGAGGCTTTGGTCCTTGGACTCTTATTTGCATTAAGGAAAGGTGTCACCCGCCTCTGGGCTTTGGGAGATTCAGAGTTGATCATTAAACAAGTCCGGAGTCAATACACATGTCACGACAAAAGGCTGGCCACATACCGCAACCGGGCTTGGAGCCTTATCAAATATTTTGATGCCTTTGGCATTGACCTCATTCCCCAGCGATGGAACTATGTCCCAGACGCCCTTGCTGTTTCCGCCAGCACACTTGAGCCAATGGTCGGCTCGCGACTCCAAAGATTCTCAGTTGAGATGGTCCCTACCCCATCCATTCTAGACAATGTCACCCATTTTTAGGTTTTTGAGGATGATCAACATATCCTGGCCTTCATGGCAAATGTTGGCATCTTTGAGGATCAGATAGTAGAGGAACGTGACCATGACGATAATGGGTAGGGTGACAAAGACGATGGGATCATAGACTTTCCCACCAACACCATCCCAAAGGGGATGGTTGCATTGGAACGAATCTTTGACTCGGACCCTCGGGCCTGTGAGAAGGTGTCATCCTCCGCTGAGGGAGGAAAATTTGAAAAAGTTAACATCGTCCAGCCCGGTGAAGAAAATATCATCCACATTGGTACCTCATGCTCCCCTAAGGAAAAGGAGAAGATTCTCATGGTTCTCTGAGAATACATCGACGTAATCGCCTAGGGATATGAAGACTTGAAAATGTATGATACATCTATCATGACCCACACTATTCCCCTGAAACCAGATGCTAAGCCCTTTCGGCAAAAGCAAAGACCAGTCAACCCCTTGATAGAGCCTCTGATACGTCAGGAGGTAGAAAAATTGTTGTTAGCCCGGATAATATTCCCAATCTGGCACACCACATGGGTTGCCAACCTAGTCCTTATAAGGAAAAAGAATGGCGAGATCCGCCTTTGCGTGGATTTCTGGAATTCGAACAAGGCATCTAAAAAGGATAATCACCCTCTCCCCTCATTGGATGAGGTGTTGCAGATAGTAAATGGATCCCAGATGATGTCTTTCTTGGATGGATATTCAGGGTACAACTAGGTCATGGTCAAGTATGAAGACAGAGAGAAAATAGCATTTACCACCAAGTGGGGAACATTTGCGTATAGAAGAATGCCATTTGGCCTAATCAATGCAGGGGCCACATTTCAAAAGGCCATGGACATTGTGTTCGAGGGCCTTGTGAACCGATGCATAATCATCTACATGGATGATTTGACCATCTTTTCCTGGGACAGGCACGATCATCCCGCCCACCTCGCTCAGATCTGCGAGAGATGTCGCCGGTACGGGATATCCCTCAACCCCAAGAAGTGCATATTCAAGGTTACCGAGGGGAAGTTGCTCGGGTACATTGTCTCTGAGAAGGGTATATCTATCGACCCTGATAGAGTTGAAGCATTGCTAAATCTGCAAATGCCTGGCAGCAAGAAAGAGATGTGGTCCTTCTTTGGAAAAATCAACTTCGTGAGATGATTCATTACAAGATTCGCAGAAATAGTTAAGCCACTCAACGAGATGATGAAGAAAGATACCAAGATTGAGTGGAGTCCTGAGGCAAAATGGGCGTTCACCCAGATCAAGCAGACAATAACAGAGGCACCTGTCCTGGCCAGTCTGGACTATTCCCTTCTGTTTTACATTTATTTGTTTGCTTCACCGCATTCTACCATGGTGGTGTTGATCCAAAAGGTCGAAGGGGAGGAACGACCAATAGCTTTCATGAGTTCCCCCTTCAAAATGCCGAAGTCTGGTATTCACCACTAGAAAAATAGGCCTTTGTGCTAGTTTGCACCGTAAAGAAATTCTGGCATTATATTCTCCGGAGAAAAGTGCATGCTATCATCCCAGACCAGGCAGTCAAATCCCTGCTAATGCAGAGTGAATTGGACGAGAGACGGGGGAAATGGATGGCCATCCTCCAGGAATATGACTTAGAAATGCAGCCCATGAAAATAGTCTGAGGCCAAGGACTAAGTCCAGTGATAGCAGAAGAGACTCCCCGCATAGAATGCCAAACTTACATAGTGGAGTCCATCACCCAAGACCCGTGGTATACCGATTTGGTATACTTGTTGCTAAACAACAAATGTCCGAAGGGGTTGCCTCCCCACAAATTCCGCGCCTTGTAGATGAAAAGCGCACACTTCATGATCAAAAACTCCGCGCTTTATCGCAAAAACTACAAGGGAGTGTACCTCCGGTGCATCGACAGGGACCAAGCTGTAAGAATAATCGACAAATTCCACAGACAGTTTGGGACCAGGCATGGCTCTGCTAATGCCACTGCCCATCAGATCCTCTAGGTCAGATATTATTGGCCCTGTGTCTTCAAAGATGTCTACACTCATGTCAGGAAATGCCATACTTGCCAAACCATAGCGCATCGTGAGCGTAACCCAGTAATGCCTTTGCAACTAGTCTACGAGGCTAGACCCTTTGCCCAATGGGCATTTGACTTCATCGGGAAAATCAACCCCAACTCATCTGCCAACCACCGATACATCCTTACTGCTACTGATTATTGCACTCAGTGGTCTGAAGCTATACCTTATAAAAACAACACGATGGACGTAGTCATCAAGTTCTTGGAAGAAAACATCGCCACACGGTTTGGAATGCCCTTCGCTTTAGTATGTGACAATGGTCCAGCGTTCTCTTCGGCATGGCTACTCGAATGGACCTACAATCAGAAGATCACACTGAAGTTCTCCAGCAACTATTATCCCTAGGGAAATGGCGTTGCTGAATCAACAAACAAGAATCTGCTTGAAGTGATCAAACATTTGTTAGAACAGAATCCTTGGGATTGGCATCAAAAGTTAAAATTTTCCCTATGGGCGGATCGTATTCGCGTCAAGGCCACCCTAGGAACGTCCCCATTCCACCTAGTTTATGGCCAGAACCCTGTATTTCCAGTCAACTTACAGATCCTAGTATTACAGCTTATGCAGGAATTTAACAACTGGGACAACATTGTGGAGGTTTAACTCTTGAATCTGGTGCGAATGGAGGAACAGCGAGACGTGGCCCTTGAACATTTTGCACGTCACTAGGTAGTGGTAAAAAGATGGTTTGACAGAAGAGCCCAGTATAAGGCTTTTCACATTTCAGATCTGGTCCTGTTGTGGGACAAAGCCCGGGAAAAGAAAGGAAAGCACACCAAGTTCCAACGGCTCTAGCTTGAACCATACTTGATTTCAGAAATCTGTGGGGCAAATACTTACCGCCTCAATGCTCTGACTGGGGAACCTGTTGCATTGCCTATTAATGGACAGTTTCTCAAACACTATTTCGAGTAAGGTAAGTTCATCCTAAGTTGTATTATATGTAAAGCTTTCCGCTTGTGAATAGTTCCCTCCGGGTGCCTCGTGCGAGGTATCCTGCCTTGTAAATAGCCTTTTTGGCTGTCCTCCGGGATAGTCCTCTTTTGTCTTTTGCTTTCATTTTTGTTTTTCTTTTGGTCCCGGTGTTTTGGTCCGTCTTGCAGGAATTGGAATGCTTCGCATAACTTTGGCCTCCGGTACAATGTCTACGGCATGGCAAACTTTAGAATCTATCTTTAGCACGGTGGAATCGACCGGGTCTCCGAGGTTGTTTTATGGGTCATGGCACATTTTGAAGAATTTCCATTGGGTGTTCTCTCTGAGAGTCTGGAAATTAGTGAACAAAATAATAATTCAAGGAACAAGTAATCGGACACACCGAGGGTAGATCGGCTGTACTAATTGGTTGACCCACGTCTGAAAATCTAAAGAAATTCTCCCCGGGTCCAGAGTTTTATCCTCTCTTCAAATATCTAAATACAGGTGGATAGGTGAAAGAAGTACCGCCATTAAAATTAGCTAAGCTTAAACTTAGTGGTGAAAGAAGTACCACCTTTCCCACCTAGAATTAAATAGAATAACAAGAGGAAAAGCGGGATAAAACTCCGGTCTCCGGGGGAAACGAGCAAATTGATGACTGGTTCGATGTAATTAGTGCCTCTTCTCTATTCCTCCCAAAGGTCATCGGCTTGATTTCCTTCCATAGCACACATGACACCACTAAAAAGACTACGGACTGGCCCCTGCGTGGTTGGATTCCCTCAGATATGTTGCTCTTTGCCTGTCAAACATTTCAGGAGGTGGTTTGTCCCAGCTTTGCTAACCAGAGATTCTTTAGTTCTCAAATGTGCCAAGGCATTTGTCCCAGATAGTCACAATTTTTTATGCCCTGCATCCCCGTCCCTACATTTTGCGTGCAAAATGTTGGGTCCCCCTTTTTTTCTTGCTTTTGCCTGCTTTTGGTTTGCGGTTTCGCTTGTCTTTTTCCTTTTTTATTTTCTCTCTCTGGGGTTTTCTTCCCCAGCGTGGCATTTTGTTGTTTTCTTTCTGTCTCTGGGACACCGGTCCCAGAGGTTGTCTTCTGTTGGGAACCGGATTCCAAACTCTGGGACTCTTCGTCGTGATGTTCTTAGGGATATCATCACGAGGAATCCCCAGGCCCGGAGTCCGGAGGTTTTGCCTGTCCAGAGATCGCCGGAAGGAGGAAGATCGCCTTTTTACCGCGAGTATAAATAGAAATTATCTGTCACTTTCGCACTTACCGTGATTAAAACCTTCGAGCACTTAGGGCAAATTAGAGTGATTTTAAAGCGATTAACAGAACATTGACAGAGAATTTGTGATAATCAAGGCTTAACATCTTTTGCATTCTCAGGCAATTGCGAGTGATTCATGGTGGTGATTCTGATAGTTTGACAACTTGACCTCCCATGGTAATCTTCCCTTTCTTCCACCTTCTGCGTTCTTAGGTTGGTGTTTCTGCCTTCCCTCCTCCCTGGTTTTGCTTCCGCTTTCTGGTTTTTCTTTGGGTTTGCTTGGTTTTGTTTGTTTTTATTTTGTTTTCACTCTGGATTGTCTGGTCTGTGGTCTTCTAGTTTTGCCGCCCGTTGGTGGGTCGGCTCTGCCAGAGGGTTATCCGCCCTCTGTGCGGAGGTCGTTTGTCTATAAAGTTTGCAAATTGCGTAAATAATGTAAATGTGTAGATAGTTGTTTTTGTTTCTGCTTTGTCTGGTTTTCCTGCGGGCGTCGTTCTGCGTTGCATATTCATGTATATACGTATATAGTTATAAATAGTCTATGTATATCTTCTTATTTTAGTGTGTATATCCCTTGACTTCACGTATATCCTTCTAGGTGACTCGACAAGCTGGCCGAGTCACCTTTGCTTCTGGTTTTTCACCTTCGAACTCGCTTCGAGGTAGAAAACCACCTGTTTGAAACTCGGCTCTCGGCCAGTTTCAAATAGGTAGTTTTCTCTCTCCTCCATCAAGTCTGTCAGAACCTCATTTACGTCCCATGCGCGCAATCAATTCTAGCCAAGTGGCTTTCCCTTTTCGCGCGTCCGGACAGTTGGCTCCGCCGTCATCGCCATCACATCTATTTAATGTCAACGCACGTGGCGTCCACGTGGGCTTGACAACTTGCCTTTTGATATATCTTTGCTAACGGTCATTTCTCTGGCCTTTGGGCCCCTTACCACCGCCCATCCTGTGTCTTTGCCAAGTGTGATAAAATTCCTTAGACCTGGATATGTTGATACTTTAAGTTCATGATATATTTTGCTTTTCGGTTATCTTTGCATGATACTAAATTTTTAGGAAAAGCAAACACCGCGGTGGTAAGATCTCCGGACCCTGGAATAACTATTTTATTTTGATAAAAAAATTCTGATGGTCGCTTTGCCTTGCAGGTTCCCGGACTTTGTCTTCTAAATATGTCTAAAACGTCCGCATCATCTCCTCCCAAAAGTCCAGAACTACCAACTGCGATGAAAACCAGGGCCGCAATGAAATCTAAAATGGAGAGGGCCCTAGAGAAACTTCCCCTCACCATGAAGTTTGTGTAGAACAACAACATTACAGGCTCAAAGATTGAGTCCAAGGTTAAACTCATAACCGACACCAGCGTCAAAACATGGACAGAGATGCAAGCCTTGGTAAAAGTAATGCACATCTAGCGACAAGCTGGGGATCAATTAGCGATCAACGTCGAAGGTTCCGGGATCCTCCGGGCAGCTTTCTTCCCGTGCTCCGTGCAGTCTCTGGAGCTTATCCTAATGCTAGCAACCAACTACAACTCCTCTGTTCAGGCCGTTATGCTTGCAGCCACAGAACCTACGGGATACCCCACTCCACTGGTGTCCCTTGACCCAGACACATTCCGGGCGGGATTAGGAATCCCACAATTCGACAGAGCCACAGTGGTTACAAGGGCTGATGCCTTGGACCAGTTTACTCAACTGGAGGATGCTGCTCGGGTGTACATGAATACCCACTCACTCAAAGCCCTGAAGAGGGATCCAAAGAGAATGAAGATAGAAATCCCCCGCTCTGAATTCAAGGAGAGCATCCAGATGGGGATAATAACATTAGCCCAGGTATTCGGGCAACCCTCCGCCCAGGAATTTGCAAAATAGATGTATTATTTCCTCCTCGGCATCTCCACCAAGGGAGAATTCTTCGACTGGGCTGAAATAATCTCCAATCACGTCGACTCCCAGTTCCTCCAGGTGGACAGGAAAAAGAAGTTTTATATGGCTTCTTACATTTTCTAGGCCCTAGCACAGCAGAGGCCCCACTCCAACAGCCTACTTACAGATGGCGTGCTCGGGATGGGCCTGGAACAAAAGGCACTATGGGACCATTTTCCACAGATCCAGTGGGAGGCCAGCTTCCCCAGTTTCTGCCGAGTAAATGACGCGTTCGTTTACTACCATCTACTCACGCCCACTCGAGATGCCAGATACCGCCTATCCACTGAGGCGATGAAGTTAATTAGTATTTATTGACACTACTACATTCAGTTCCAGCAGCATACATACATTAGGGTCGTCGGCTTCTCCGGGAAACCCTACTTGTTGCCCAGACATTGCGGGGACAAGATCTTGCTATTGGAATATTGCCAGCAGATGATGGAATTGCACACCTTCTTTTCCCTCAAGAAGGTCTCCAACGTCTCGTTCCCAATGATCTGTGGAAACTACAACTGTAGTCTGGCCGCCGCAAAGGAGGTGGACAATGAGCTGAAAAGTTATAACTTGTAGGAATTCTATCTAGCACGGAAGAACTTTGATCCGCATGGAAAAATAGCAATGGCAATGCCCCGGGCTTCAGAGCCCCATCAAATACACATGGAGGACTTCTGGGCAGATTGCCAAGATGATGTGGAGGTGCGAAGCTGGCACTATATCAGAATGACAGCCGCAATGATGCAGGAACTGAAGCTCCAGAGATTCCCTCCGGGCTTCTCTAACACCGCCCCCACCATAGACCCCCAGTAAAAAGAAAAGGGGATCGATAAGTTGGCACTGCCAGCAATGGATTGGGCCACCCAAGAGGGGCCCACAATCGAGGACTTCACTCGAGATGTGGTCAAGCGAAGTCATGCCTATTTTAAGAGGGTGTGCCCCAGGAGTATGCGTCAAGCTCCTTCACCGGCACCAAAATTGACTCCACCAGTACCAAGATTGACCCCGGGGGCCGGGATTTCTTCACAAGGCGCAGACAAAGGAAAGAAAATAGCTACAACCCCTTCTGCGTAAGAAGTCCCCATACAAGAATAGATCAAGCAATCTGTTGCAGCCTCCCAGCAAATGAGGGAGCAGTTACTGACAAGGCTGGCCACTCCCCCACTCATGGCTGGACCAATTCGTCCTCCTTCCTCCCCGTCTCTGGTAGCCTTAATGGTCAAGGCAATGGGGGTGGATCCCATGGAGGCAGCAGCTATAGTCGATGCAGGGCCACCTTTGGTCACCAGGAGGAAGAGGAAACACATCAAGAAGGTCAAGGCAAAACCAAAACCAAGGGCATCCCTCCCCTAAGAAGTAGAGATCCTTTCTTCCAGTTCCCCAGAATCGAAGAAAGAAGAAGAGCCTGCAGAGGTCCCAGCCAGTCCCCCTCTGCAAGAGGAGTTTGACGTATTTGCAACTGATGAATTCAGAACTCTGCAAGGGGACGATACACAAGCAGGGACAAAATTCCCAGAGAAAGAACAAGAGGCTGTGGACCAAGAAGACTAGGGACAAGGACCTGCACAAGAACAAGAGCAGGAAGCAGAAGAAGAGCTAGAACCAAAAATTATCTCTGGGGCTCAAGAGGTACAAGGTCCAGGAGTGGACCAACCAAATCCAAGAAAACAAATGGCATCCACTGGGGGAACTGGACCTCCAGAAATAATCGTAAACCCAGCCACCACGTTCCCAAGGCCACTCCTGGTGGCAACCTTCGGGCAGGTTATCATAGTGGCCCAAACTCTGAATCTCAGCCCGATACCTCCCCTACTGCCAACAGAGGAAGAAGCCCTGGTAGAAGAAGAAGAAGAAGAAAAGCAGCTTAAAGAGAAAATCCCTGAAGAAGCCTACCAAGGTCCAGACCCAACAATAGACACACAGGACAAGGCTGAGGAGATGGAGGTTGACAAAGAAAATATTGCCGCAGAAGAAGTTGAGGCAGGGAGGACGGATGAGGTCCACGACACTGAGGAGCAATAGCCACCGAAGACCGGGAGGGAATCAAGAGAATAAATTCTAGCAGGAAGGCCACCTCTCCCACCTCAGTGGCTGGTAGAGAGAAAAAAGAGAAAGGCTCAGTTCGCTCCGGTGATTCCTCTCTCCCTGGCTGAAATGATGGCCCAAGTTCAAGCCCCGCCAAAGGCGAAGAAAGCCCAGACAGTTCATACTTTGCAAACTGGGCCGGGCGGAGAAACCATTACCGTTGTAGTGACACCTCCCCCAGACGCCGATGAAGCATTTGCAGACCCTGCAGATTACGATGTTGCAGAGGTATCCCTGGGAAAAAGGGGAAAGCAAGGCGAGGTGGACTTGCTTAAGGAGGCAGCAAGGGAAGTTGAAGCCCGATACAAAAAGGAGGCCCAGAGGCTCAAAACTGAGAAAGAAAAGAATGTAAATCTTATGGGATTGCTTACCAAGCTGGCCAGACCCATTAATGCGGCTCCTCCAGAGACCTCCACATCAGAGGAATTACCGCAGAGTGACATAAGCTCCCTGTGAGTAATGAAAAATAAGGCCCAAGCAGTGGATGAATGGGTCACCCTACAGATAGGAAACACTCGGTGTTTCCTAGCGTCCACTCTCCCGAACTTATACACAGCCCGGCAAGTTATCCGAATCCAAAATTTTGGGTGAGGAATCATTTGATTTTGTGAGAACTCAGCACTCCAGACTTGACCTCAGATTGAAGGTGACCAAGCAACTGGTAGAGTCCTTGTAGGAAAAGGTAAACCTTGTAAAATATTCTTCTAATTTATACAAGTCTTTTGTGATAAAGGCTTCCGGGGCTGATCCCCTTAGTACAGATACTTATACCCCTAAAGATTCAGTTTTGGGGAGTTTTGATGAGATAATGAAATCCCAGTATCAATCTCCGGAGGGAGTGGATGGGGCCCAGATGATGAAACTGACCAAGATGATACTTAAGGGTCATGACGCTGCAAGAATGGCAGATGAATTCAAAGAGAATGTTCCAAACCTGGGGGAACAAGTTGAAGTGGCCAAGCATAGAAGGGCCAGCCTAAAAGAGATAGATGAGGACGACATTTTTCGCCTCCTCCAGGCCTTCAGCGATAATAAGAAACCTTGAGCTTTCTCCGGAGGCTGAGGAAAAACTCACATTGAGTATTCTTTATTCTTTTTGGGACGTAAGTCCCCGGATCCCAGAGTCCCAGATCTAAAATTTTATATTCTTTAAAGTGATCCGTGTCCCGGTCCCCGAGGCTGACTAGTCACTTTCAGAGGTGGTTAATAAAGATTTTCAGAAGGTGGTTGGCCACATCAAGGGGCGTTGGCTCGGCAGTTGGTTATCTGATAGGGTGGTCTTCTCGAGGCGCCGCTCAAGAGTACGTCTGGCACATTGGAGACAGGGCACCGCATTTCCCATTTATGAGGCATCTAGCCTCGGTCCCTGGGGGACCTACTTTCTTCTTTCTCCTCTCTGGCTCTCTTCTCGAGACCGATTCTTCCGCTACATATTCTTGTCTTATTCTTCTGACATGGCAGACCTATTCTGTCTCCAGGTCTTTTGTAGGGTGGTGCAGGTAGTACCGGCCCCCAGATATTGTATTTTATTGGAACATGATGTAAAATAGGGTTAGGGTTAGAAGAGAGTTGTATAAATAGGCAAACCAGCCCATTTCTAAGGGTGGGGCAAAATTGATGATTTTGTTGTCCATAGAAATAGCAAAGAAATTTTTCATTTTCAGTTGCAGAGCTCAATGCTCTATTGTTCTGTTCTTGATAGTTAGATGCTCCCCTGGAGCCGCCATTGTATCACGCACCAGTGCTTGCTGGACTGAATATTAATGAAGAAGGAAGAATTCTTGGCAATGATGTTGTTAGCATTCCTGCTTCTGAGTTAATGGTATTTCATGTTTTAATGTTCTTTATGTCTTTTACTCTGGTATGTTAAAGTAGATTAACGACCTCTTTATTTCTGCTACTGATAAAATGCTAGCTGATGGTTATGTGTTTCTTCGGTATTTAGTGTAGTTTACCAGAGTATTATTGATGTCCTGGACATTTTGACATGACTATAATTAGATGAAATGTTTCTAACCCTGCAGGATCTTTTTCATTTTCATTGCTAAGTATAGAACGCTCGGAAAAACCTCATTTTGACCAAATCTCCAGAGGAGATGAGTTGAAGAAACCCGCTATCCCCCTCAAAAATAGTCACCTCTCCCAACCGAGCCCCACACCATCGTGACCCGACACCCAGGTGCTTGAAGGCCTGGAGGATTTATTTCCCCCAGAAAACCTTTACAGGCGAAGTTGGCCGATTTTCCCGGAACCCAGTGACAACTTATGACTGTTGGCAGACCCGATCAGCAAAACCCCGTCAACAGGTTGGTAATACAAATAATTTATTACTAAAGGATTAAAGGTTAAGTGATAAAAAGTTTGAAGGGTACTGATTCACCCCTCCCCTCTCAGTACACACCATTCCACTATTCCAATAGTTCTTCCACTACATCACTGGTTACCAAATATTCATGCATATTGCTCATGAAGCCATCAAATATTTGGCTAACAAGCCTGCTATCACAAGGAGGCTCACCAAATGCCTCCTGTTGCTACAAGAATTTGACATCACAATAGTGGATAAACCAAGAAAAACCAATGTAATTGTTAACTTTATTTCAAGGTTGCAGGATGTAGATGACCCACATGTCATCATGACAACTTTCTTAGTGATCTCTTGTTCTCTATTTCAGCCAATACCTCCTAGTATGCCCACATTTCCAACTACTTGGTCTCTCAAAAGGTACCTCCACACTTCTTACCAAAATAAAAGAGGCTATTAATTGAAAAAACTTTCAACTTTTCTTAGCTGGTCGATTCTCTCTTCTATACTGACCCTTATCATATTTTGAGAAGATGTATCCAAGTATATGAGACTTATGATATCCTACATGCCTTCCATGATGAACCTTGTGGTGGCCACTTTGCATAAAAATAGACAGTGATGAAGGTTCTCAGTACTGGATATTATTGGCCAACTTTGCATAAGGATGCAACAAACTATACCCGAAAGTGTGATAGATGTCAACGAATGGGCAGATCAACCAATTCTGACAAAATTTCTTTGTTCCCTCAGGTAGTAATTACTCCATTTGATAAATGGGGATTGGATTTTGTGGGACCCATTAACCCCCCATCAAATGACAACTCCTATATTCTAGTCTACACTAACTATGTAACAAAATGGGTGGAAGTACAAGCTATGAAACATGCCAGAGACAACAAAGTTGCTAATTTTTTATATGAAGAGATATTTACTAGGTATGGTGTACCAAGAGAATTGGTCATAGATCAAGGTGATCAGGTCACCTTTACTCTAATCGATGCTCTAATGAATGGATACAACATTCACCACAGAAATTCTAGTCCATATCACCCCCAGGAAAATGGTGAAGAAAAGATCACTAACAGAGAAATTGAGGCTATCCTTACTAAGACAGTTTAGCTACATAAAAAGGACTGGATTAGCAGGTTTCAAGAAGTTGTGTGGGCATACCACACAACATGTAAAACAAAAACATGCTTTACACCCTTTGAATTGGTATATGGAAAGACTGTTGTAATGCCAATTGAGTTTGAGCATAAAACCTTACGAACAACATTGCAGCTCAACTTAGATCTTCCTAGAGCTCAAAGAGAAATTCTCCTACAACTCAATAACTTGGATGAGATTAGGAAAGTCATCCTAAAAATTACAAAGTTAGTACAGCTGCAAATAAAGAAGTGGCATGATTCACATATTCAGAACAAAAGGTTTGTCCCTGGTGATTGGGCTCTCTTATATGATTTACGGTTTTAAGAGACACAAGGTAAGCTTACTACTCATTGGCTTGGTCTGTGTGAGATAGAAAAAGTTTTTCCTAGTGGTGCAATTCGATTGTCTACAATCAAACCTATACATTTCAAGTTACTGGTAAATGGTCACAAACTTTGCTTGTATCATAAAGCAATAATAAAGGCTGAGTTCCTGTGGCAATTTGAGATTTCTCCTGCCATCATTGGACCTATGTGTGTGATTTTTGTACCTATTTAAGAAAGACACAACACTTCAATAGATCATTGCATTAGCTAAAAAGGGGTTAGATGAGCATATAAAACCAACTAATATCGACCTATTGCTTTCTAACTAAGAAGAGTGTGATTAATAACATAATAACCCTCAGATTATGATACTATCAATGACATATATGACTTAGCATGAAATATTTGAATTAAAACAAGATATTTAATCAATGATTAATGCATTCTAGTTCTAAAAATGGACATTATAACAATGTATGGTAGTGAAACTATGAGATGAAAATAAAGCTATCTAAATCTTAACAGCATAACAATGTATTTTCTAATATGAGATGAAGGCTCATTTGCTCTCAAAAATGTCTTCTATTTATAGAAGAACGAGGAGAGAGAGGGGAAACAAGGTGCATTAATGAGTTGAGGAACTCATTAATAGTGGTGTAAGAAGAAATAAATTCCAAAGGCATTCAATAGGTATTGGGGAGACATGGGCTTGAGGAATCTTCATTAATGAGGCATTAATAAAAGCCTTAAAAAAGCATGGGAAGGGTGTAAGAGGATGGCTTGAGAAAATGGACTTGAGAAAGGAATCTTGAGATTCCTTGACTTTCTCAAGTGGGTGGAGTTGTTAATCATTCCCTAATGGAATGTGACAACATTAGG
>MU226000.1:787082-797260 GCA_018584345.1 Thuja plicata
TGGAACATGCTGATCTTGACAAGGGTCTTTGTATAATGTAGGAAGAGTACCTTGCTCTTGATTTTCAATAGAATTTTTAGAAGTATTAAGATCTTGCTTAGGAGATGGAGGGCTATGTAGCTCTTGAGATGGAGGAATATCTTCTTGGAGGAAATGACAAGATACAAGGGGATCATCTTCAGATTGCAGGGATATAGGATCTTCATCAAATGTTGGAGGGGATAGGATAATGTCTTGATCTTGATCATTAGTAAGACTTGTGTCTTTGTTCTTTTTATTATCCTCTTGACATGGTTCCACTCTAAAGGAAAAGATAGGAGTTTTAATCTTCATGAGGGATTCTTGAGGGATTACTAGGGAATTATCCAAAATAGGCCTTGAAGTACATGAAAGCTTAGGGTCTTTGATCTTAGGACCATGGAGTGTACTTGTTGTAAGATATATATTAGCTTGGATTTCTTTTAAAGGCATCCCTTGAGGGTAGACATAGTTATCATGAAAAGAATTAAGATTTTTGTGTGATGGAGGATACTTGGATATCCTTGAAGCTTGGTCAGATGGAGGAATAGTGGAAGAATTAGAAGTAACATGTAGCTCATTTCTAGACATAGGTTCATGATTTTGATCATGCTTGGGATTGGTATCTTTATTTGATAATCCATTAGTATCTTTAATTTTGATCATGGCATCATCAATTAGATCTTGGATTTTATGTTTTAACTCCATGCAATGTGAGGTCTTATGCTCATTATGTTGATGATAGGCATAGTAGGTACTCACAAATGACATTCCATATGAGGTGGTTTGAGGCAATGTGATAAGATTGTTTTCAAGAAGCTCTGCTAGCATTGTTTCATAAGGTTGTCTTAAAGGAGTAAATGCTCTATCCCTTGGATATTTAGATCCATTTGAACTCTCAAAAGAGATGTTGGATTCAAGATTATGAGGACGTTGATCAAAGATAGGATTGACATTATCCTACAAAATAATCTCTTGATCAAAGATAGGTTTACCATGAGGAGGTTTCTCCTTTTTCAAAGAATGTGAAGACATGTGTGTCTTCTGATCATAGAGAAAAGGAAAGATTGATCTTAGTGAAGAACCACTTGATGAGGTATCCTTTTCTTCCTTTAAGTCTTGAATTTCATATTTCAAAGCTTGCATTTTCTTAGATAGGGTCTTAATGAGATTTTATTCTTCCTTGTTTTTAAGACCATAGGGTCTATCCCATGTGTTTTCAGTCATCATAAGATTGTTTTGATCAAAGTATCAGAATGGTGTCAAAAGGATTTTTGAATTGTCCCCAACTGTGTGAGTTTGGGTTTGATGTTTCAAATTGATTGATTCCAGTGTCAAAGGGTTAGAATGCCCTGATAGTGAGCTGGGAACCAATGAGAGTTGATTGTTTGAATTAAGTGACTCCAGCGTCAGAGGGTTAGAATGCCCTGATAGTGAGATGGGAATCAAGTTGTTTAGCTGAGTGTAAAGACCACACGATTCAGGACCAATTGAGAGAAACTGACCGAACATACAAGGTGGACGTCTAAAAAAGGGTTTGACACAGTGACAAAGAGATGAGAAAAGACAATAGGGATTGACTAAAGAGCCAAAATGGTATCCAAATCAACTAAGAATTTCTAATAAATTACTCTATAAGTGCCCACTATCCTAGATGCGAGCTCCCAGATGCGATCTTCTAATGACACCAAATGCGAGCCTAAACCCTAGATATGACTGTGTGCTGACCAAATGTGAGCTAGGATACTAGATGCGATCCTTAATACTAGATGTGATATAGAACATATGGGGTGCAATTTTCTGATGCCTTTGTTAGTTTTGATCAGTTTTAAAAAGTTTGTTTTGGAAGTGCGTGAAGTTTGTCTGATTGTAGTTTGATTTTTGAGACCTGTCGATGAGTGAAAAATACATGCATTAATCCAGGATTGAATTTTGTTATTTGTTTGAAGATGTTATCTTTTTAATTATTTTTCAAACATGTCAAACAGATTTGCATTGTTAGGAGGGTGATACAGACACACATATTTTTCCTATTCTCTAGGTGGAGGATGAAAATCTTTGCTCGTTGACTTAGGCACACACTCAAATTCTAATCAGAATACAACCATCACCAAGCATGTAATGGCTCTAGTCATGATGTTGTATGAGCTGACTCCAAACACAAGTGAGGGCACGATATGACGAGTTTCTTTGGGAAATTACTTTTTTCCTTGCACAAAGATGATCACCCTTTTGGGGATGAATCAAGAATTCTTTCAGTTCAAGTGTCATCTATTATTGGGTAATCCATTCAAAACCATCCCCCATAGAATTTCACAAGGAGAAATTGAGGTGTATTTCCCTATGAGTACCTAAATATATGTAGTCTCGCAAGAAAGATTCAAGCGGCTCTTCTCTACATATACCCAAGCATGTTTAAGGAATGATGTCAAAATTCCATGAACAAAACCAGCTCCATCTTTCGAGGCTTTGGCCTATGAGGAAACAATTATTTATAGTGAGTTGGAAGGGTTGACGTAAAACTTTTCCTCACTTGGGTCATTCCTGAGAGATTTTTTCCTCAACCGGTAGGCCCTCTACTATTAAATATGCGTACAAAGGATTGATGAGCTTTGGATGTCTAGATTTTTTATTCTTCTGAAGAAGAAGAGTATACTCTCATAATCTAAGTCATTTTCTCCCAAAATAAAGTCAAGAAAATAGTTCATTCCCTCAAGAAATGTTGTGCCTGATTTAGATGTTCCTATTTAATGAAAATAAGATGCTTGAAAATAAAGTTTGCCTTTTTTCATTTAACCACAACATTTAATGAGTTTGTTTGTTCAATTTCTATGTCCCAAAAGAAGTTATACAATGTAGTTGTTCATTTATCCCATAATATTTAAATGCTTTGTGCTTGTTCAATTACCGATCCAAAAGAATTATACGATGTGATTTATTGTTCAGTTAACTCCAAATTCCTTTCAACCCATAAACTGATGTGTGAGTTTTTTATTTTCCTTAAAAGGAAAAGAGCATAGTCCTCTAGTCAGTTTAGTAATAGACTAGAAAATGTTCCTTAGGTTTTAAAGCGAGTAAATAGAGGTCAAGATGGGGGTTGGGAAACCTAAAAAACCACAAGTTAGTATCTTTCATTCAACTTCCAAGAATATCCTTTGATGCAACCTACAAGCACTAGTTAAGTTGTGAAGAGACTAAAGAAATCAAACACGCAAATGTTAGTGGTTAGACTAGGAAGTTCTCAAAAAAATTTCCCAGATGTGATCCAGAAATACAAAAAACAACATAGAAACCAGATGCAACTTTCTTTACCAGATGCGATTGAAAGCTCCCCATATGCGATCCTAAACCAAAAATGATCCAGGAAATCCCGGATGCGAGCCTCATTTTCTGTGGTGCGAGGTCATATCCTGGATGTGATCCCTTGTCACCAGAAGTAATCTTGGACCTGAAAACTAGGCAAATAGATTAGTGGAAAATGATGTCAAAATGAGGTCAAATCTTGATTCAAGCCCCAAAGTGGGTGCCAAAAAATGTGTGTGTGATTTTTGTACCTATTTAAGAAAGACACAACACTTCAATAAATCATTGCATTAGCTAAAAAGGGGTTCGATGAGCATATAAAACAAACTAATATCGACCTCTTGCTTTCTAACTAAGAAGAGTGTGATTAATAACATAATAGCCCTCAGATTATGCTACTATCAGTGACATATATGACTTAGCATGAAAGATTTGAATTAAAACAAGCTATTTAATCAATGAGCAATGCATTCTACTTCTAAAAATTGACATTATAACAATGCATGGTAATGAAACTATGAGATGAAAATAAAGCTATCTAAATCTTAACAGCATAATAATTTATTTTCTAATATGAGATGAACGCTCATTTTCTCTCAAAATGTCTTCTATTTATAGAAGAATGAGGAGAGAGAGTGGGGACAAGGTGCATTAATGAGTTGAGGAACTCATTAATGGTGGTGTAAGAAGAAATAAATGCCAAAGGCGTTCAATAGGCATGGGGAGACATGGGCTTAAGGAATCTTCATTAATGAGGCATTAATGAAAGCCTTAAAGAAGCATGGGAAGGGTGTAAGAGGATGGCTTGAGAAAATAGACTTGAGAAAGGAATCTTGAGATTCCTTGACTTTCTCAAGTGGGTGGAGTTGTTAATAATTCCCTAATGGAATGTGACAACATTAGGAGGTGAGTTAGGATAGAACTAGGATTAGAATTAGATTAGTATGGGGAGAATAGGTTGCGATGGGTTAGAACCCAGGGTAGAAGTGGTTGAGATAGGTTAGGTTAGGATTTAGGGGAATATAAAGTAAATGAATTAAACTTATTTAATTCATTCAAAAATAGGATATTAATTATTTAAACAATTAATTTCTTTTTAATAATCAATAGGACTATAGCCATTTTAATTAAATTAATTAGGCTAGGGTAATGGGTTCATTTGCAAGTGACCAATTGATTTAGGGATTTATTTAATTCCTTTATAATTAAATACTTTAGCCATTTTTGAATTTGATTTGATTTAATTGGTTTTAATTGATTTGAATTGTATGGCTATAATAATTAATATAATTCAGTGATAAAAAATCACCTAGGATATTAAATTTGATTAAAAAAATGAATTATACCAAATTAACATTGTCATGACATAATTGGGGGTATGATCACACTTAGGGAAAATAGGGTCTATAGTTGGAACAGACCAAATCCATGTAGTTACAGGACCTCCTACAACCAATGGACCTCCTACAGCTGAAGACTCTCTTGTGGCTGAATGGGAAAGTCTTTTGTTTTGTTTGTCTCTTTAAACCCTATGTACATAGTCATAATAAAGTTTCCTTTTCCCAAGGAAACCATTATGTTCCATCATAAATAATCATTCCATCCTATGTCACACTTCTTTCTTCCACATCGCTCATCCATCCACCTCATCATTTTCTCCGTAGCTCACATTATTTCACCACACGTCACCAAATCTTTCCAAATTCAGACATTCGTGGGTAATTTCACATTAGGTATACCTACACATTTATATTTTTAAATAACATTACTTCTTTTAGCATAATCATTCATTAAGCTTGTAATTAATATGACACTTATTCCCATGTCACTGTACCTTCACCTATGCATGTGGGGATACATGCCACCTTTTTGTAGGGGGGCGATTATGTCATCATTAATAACCTTGCCTCACTGGCCAATAATATTTAAACAAAATGTACTTCATTATTAATCCACAACTATCTTGCTAAGCTAATGTGACAAACCCCTGCGTGTGAGCATTTCTTGCCAGCTTTACTTCACCAAAACCAAGTCTCAAGCCGCATTATTCAAATTTCTTCTTGTATCTTCTTGTAAAGAACTCTGTAGGAACCTTGGTGACATAATTCAATCCAAAAACCAAAGCAGAAAATGGAAGGGTTTGAACAGAGAGAAGAAGAGCATTTGGGAGTTTAGAATTGAAAGGTGGCATAATTTGAAGGGTAAGCTTTTTTTAGCATTTGACTATATCAGGGTTTCCATTATTGGGGTTAAAAGTTTTTTAGCTACAGAATGGGAGGCCCTCCAATCAGGCATGAGTTGGGTGACCATTCATCATTGTTACAAGACTAGGCCAGCATGCAAGGGTTTAACAGGGTAGGATGGCTTACCTATTTTGTTTGTCTGACTAGGTATGATAAAGAGATATCATTGGAGTTCCTAAGAACTCTTAGTAATGGGTTCACCTATGTCAAGGGTTTCTAGGTCAACGCTACCGAGGAAAGAATTTTAGAGGTGTCAGGACTTCCCGCCATTGATGAGGTGTTTCTACATGGGCATGACACACAGTCGACATTGGCATAATTCACCATTCCGATGGACCCCAAGATGAAAATGAGAAAATAGGAGTAAAAAGACTCTCTCTTCCTGGAGAATACCCACAACTTGCAATTCACATTATCAGGTATTTAACCTGTGAAGGGAGGTTTTCATATTTACATGCAGTACATTTCAAGTTGCTCACCCATTTACGACATGGAATGCCTAGTCAATGTTCCCAATTTTTTGTATTCTTTGTTAAATCTGAGTGCTAATGAATTCAAGAAAGGAAGGCAGAATACCATTGCCCACCATGGGTTGATTAAAATTCTTATGGAATGGGAATTGTGGGATGTTTCACCCATGAGCTAGGAAGAGTTTGTAGTGGCACAACATGTGCAACTTTGAGGGGAGCCACAAAATCAATAGGTTCAAAAAGAGCAGGGGAATAACCCTGAGGAAAATATATTTTTAGAGAACCCTAAATATCCTATGTCAGAATCCTCTCATCAAGACCCTTATTCTTTAGGCATGGAAAAAGAAACTAGGACAACTAGCGACCCAAACCTCTCAAGTTCATGTTATAGAACAAGTTGCTCAATGCCAAGAAAAAAGAAAAATAAAAGGAAGTAGAGAATTGGAAGGATGATAACCCTATTTCTCCTATAGCTTAAACTCTCACAACTCTCATGGATACACCGTCTTTCACAACTCTCATGGATACACCGTCTTTCACAACTCCTACAACCACTTCCTCCATGAGGAAAAGATCCTCTCAAAAATAGTCTGCAGTTACGTTGGAGACCCCACCAAGGAGAAGCGTTCATTTGAACACCAGATACTCAAGGACAACAAGAAAATATGTAGGGACTAGCCCAGGAAGTACTCATGAGGTTCCTATTGAGGAACCTTTATCTGAAGGGCCAAAATTAGGAAGTCCACTATAGGAATTTTAGGAGGAGATGGAGTAGGATCCTGTGGCCATGAATTTGAAGGAAAAAACACAAGAAAATATTGTTAGTGATACTCTTCCTAAGGAGGGAATGTAGAAGGATGGTGATATCAATGCCACTCTTGAACAAACAACTGGACCAATGGTCCTGTATGCAGCAGATCAAGTATAGAAGAAACAAGGAAAAAAGGAAATAGAACATAAGGAAACAAGGAAGGGCCAATCAAAAGAGAAACCAAAGGTAGCTCTTCAAACTCTTTCCATTGACTATTATAATCATATTGAGTATGAAAGGACACTATGGGAAGTAGAGATAAAGAAATTAAAAGATGAAATAGATAAGCAAAAGAAGGAAGTGCAACATATGAAACATAAATTGAATTCAGTTAGGGAATTAGTCCCTCAGATTATGGACTGTCAGCCACCCCCAAGGGTGTATGCTTTCTGCCTATAGGAACAATTCTTGTTATTTAAACTGATGTGAATCATTGAGAATTTTGACCCTAATATTGATTCTACATAAGAATTTTTGGCAGCATACGAGGGTGTCCCTGATTCCATTAGGAATCTCCTTTGTGATCTTTGTTTGCACAACCATGTTATTTCATATGATGTTAATTGGAATCCTTTATTGTTTATTGGTGATATACATTTGCCTACATTAGTGTCATGGACACAGAATGAGATTAATTATGAAGAACAACTAAGGAAGTATAGAGCAAGGGAATTGTTAGTTACTCTGCCTCTGAGGCTTAAGAATAGGCACCCAAAATAGATGTATTATGATTGGTTGGAAAAATCTTATGGATTCTGAGAGAAGAAAAAAAGGGAAAGGATTCTTAGGAACATAGCACAAATTTTTGAAAATTTTGAGAATCTTCCCTTAGAAGAAGGGAAAAGGGCAGTAGACAACATAATTGAGCATTGGAACATGTTAATGGTTACATTGAAAAAGGTTGAACCTCATAGCCTTGTTAACCTTAGGGAAGCTATATAACATGTCCAATGGTACATACAACTAGGAAGGTAGGTAAGACTAGAATTGTGGCTTCCCCTTACATTCCAACCACCAATTCTCCTATGGCCACTCTACAACTATGTGGATAATGAAATTGATGAGCAATTGGAAGCCAACAAAAACAACAAATGAAGTGCACAAACGGGTTTTATTGGCACTTGACCAATACCAGTAGTGGGGACACTTTAGTAGGGGATCTACGACTGCCTACTCAAATTAAGAATGTATATATGCCTAAGGACAGGCAATATTCTTTGTAGGGGGCAGAATGATGAGGTATTTATATGCCCTATTTTTAGAGACCCTAGGATGAGTTTTTATCAGTCCATCTTTATGCTTTCCTATTATATTTTCTAAAACTCTATACTCTTTATTAGAGACCCTAGGATGAGTTTTTATAAATCCATCTTTATAGTGCTATATTACTTATGCAAATTTTATGGTTATGTTCTTATAAGTAATTGTTGTTTTAACATGAATAGATGTATGCATTTTTTAGGGAATATACCCTTGGATGTCCTAAATCTAACATTTAAGATGTAGAGTGTAAATAGAAAGAGAATGGTTGACCAAGTGAATGTGTCAGGCATTGGACACCTTGACCCATTCTTTTAACTGACTCAACCATTGGTGAAGTAAATGCAACTTGAAGTGATGGTTCCAATAGTACCAAGGTGGCAATAGCTGAGTGGAGACCGAGTCACAAAGTTATGAGTTCTTTTGAGGAAATCCATAAAGAAGTGGGAAGCTAGATCTATTCTTCCTCTATCATAACAGATCTTTCCTTCTTCATGGATGTCTTTTGTTTTTCTCACTTTCCAGTTTTCCATCTTTCTAAATAAATGACTCCACCTTTTGTATAGTTTGAGAAGGAGGGCGTTATTAGTTAGAATAATATAGTTTCATTATGTCATTTTATAGTTTTATATAAATATTTTACATTCTATTTCAATCAATAGCAAATGAGGTGTTGATATTTAGTTTAGTATAATTGATTTTGGATACTCACTCTAGGGTCCCACTTGGTGAGGAATCCATATTAGTTAGAATCATTTAAATGTAGTTTCATTTTCTTGCATCTTGTTATTGTAATTCTGGTGTTAACACAATTCCTGTAGCCAAATCCGCAGGGTAATCTATTACTTCCTGCAGCAAAAGTGACATAATCGTTGAAACATTATAGTTATTTTTTCAAGTCTTTGCATTCCTACACCACCTTTATTTCTGCATTCCCTTTCCAATATTTAATATTTGCAGCAATAGACTAGTTTCCCTTTCAAGCAATTTGTTTTCTACATCCATAGTGTGGTCTGAGTAAAATTCTTTATGCATATATCTTGCTGACCCGTTTCAAGTACTATGTCCCTAGGTTGATAAATTAAATTAGTTTTTATGGGGAGGATAGCTGCTCGGTAGGATTTCCAATCCCTGGGTCTTGGTGAGATCCTAGTTTTTTATTCCTTTAATAAAACCGATCAGTCTTGTGTCCTTGTCAAGTACCTGAATATCCTCTTCATTGCTACCATGTGGGATTCCTTAATATTATCTTGAAATCTGGCCACTATTCCAACCACTTGTGCAAGGTCTGGTCTTCTATGAACAACATAATACAACTTACCAATCATGGTTTGTATAGAGTTTCATCCTCTGCACTTGACTCTTTATCCTTAGATAGCTTGCATCCTATCACCATGGGGGTTCCAACTGTTAGGAATAGTCCCAAGAGATAACTGAGTGGGGGGAGTGAATTAGTTATCTACTAGTTTTAATTCTTTTCTCCAATTAAGTATAGAATAACATTAAGCATAAATACAACAAGATAGCATATAATAAAACACCACAATTTTGGTTACGAGGAAACCAAAATAGGTAAAAATCTATTGGAATTGTATTGAGATGATGTACTAAGAGGGGAGGGGTGAATCAGTACCTCTAAAACTTTTCTTGGTTAGCCCATTAACCCTTAGTCATCAGTTTGTAAAACAACTTATCTATTTGTTCATCTTTCTTTATGTATATGAAATCATATCATACATTCCATTTGATGTGTAACAGTAAAAGAAACATACATGAAATTTGATAACACATAACACAAGATATGGTATCATAGAAAAATCTTATTAAGGAAGTAAAAACTACGGTGGGGATTGTTACCCACAAACTTCACTATCTGCAGATAAGAAGAGCCGGTTAAGGCTTAGAATTTGGTCACTTCTGATGACCTACCCTGTTAGGAGTATTAGAGTGGAGACCTATTAAGATCTACTTCATTTGAAGCTTTAGCAACACTGTTAAGTGTGCACTCTGTTAAGAGATTTACAAAGGACGGTTAAGTCCACCTTCTACAAAAGGATTTTAGATGTGATGCAC
>MU226000.1:804324-816213 GCA_018584345.1 Thuja plicata
TTGGTTAGCCCATTAACCCTTAGTCATCAGTTTGTAAAACAACTTATCTATTTGTTCATCTTTCTTTATGTATATGAAATCATATCATACATTCCATTTGATGTGTAACAGTAAAAGAAACATACATTAAATTTGATAACACATAACACAAGATATGGTATTGCAGAAAACTCCTGTTAAGGAAGTAAAAACTACGGTGGGGATTGTTACCCACAAACTTCATTATCTGTAGATAAGAAGAGCCGGTTAAGGCTTACAATTTGGTCACTTTTGATGACCTACCCTGTTAGGAGTATTATAGTGGAGACCTGTTAAGATCTACTTCATTTGAAGCTTTAGCAACACCGTTAAGTGTGCACTCTGTTAAGAGATTTACAAAGGACGGTTAAGTCCACCTTCTACAAAAGGATTTTAGATGTGATACACTTGTTAGAGTGCAACTACATAGGTCTTTGATCTTATGATAAATACAATCTTTAATTGTTGATAAACAGATCCTATAAAGCTCCAAAAATACTATTAATCATCCTTCCATGATTGAGTATTACCTTTATCTACTCGTCGGTAGCCTCTGTGTGTTCTTGTTAACTGATGTATTCTATTTCTACTCTTTGCATGAATTCTACCTTATTCTCCTTAGATTCTCTTCATAGCTATCAACTATTAAGAATTCATGTACTCACAATTGAGTATGAACATCTATTTATACTAATCTAGGCTCAATTCTTGATTCATGCATTTACACGTTAACTCTAGATTCAAGATATACAACTTGATCTTGATATGTAGTTAGATATGCTTTAGATCCGTTAGGATGCTTTAAAGAATTTACATAAAGCATGCATGACCATATAATCTAATTTAAAACAAAAATAAAACTCTATAAATAGATTTACATTGCTTTAATCGATCTGTAAAACTCAGATCCACAATTTACGAGTTCTTGATCTATCTGTTGGTTCTGATGGTTGGTTTTCTTGATCGTCGGTGTTCCTTTCTCTGAACATGTCATCGGGTATGCTTGTCTGTTCCTGTCGGGTTGATTCTGGAAACTGTGTTGCTGGTAATGCTTGTGTTTGCCGATAATGCTTATGTTTGCCAGTAATGCTTATGTTTTCCGGTAATGCTTATGTTCATTGGTAATGCTTATGTTCGCCGGTGAAGCTTGTCATATTTATACTTAGCATTTTTCTCAAAAATTCTTTGTGCTGTCAGGTATGCTTGCATTTCACTGGTACTGCCTGTGTTCCACCAGTGATGCCTGTTGTCTGCTGGTAATGCTTTCTAACTGTGTTTTTCCTCTTAGTATACTAATGGAAAAATAATGTCATCAAAACCCCGATGGGAATTAGCACCCACAAAGAACTACACTATAGTATAATGATCCATGTTAGAAGATATTACAACGCTGTTAGGAGTTCATCTTAACAATGCAATAAGTACAGTGACTTGGTTAAGGGTCAGACCCTATTAGGAGTCTTTTACAACTAACCCTGTTAGGGGTGAGGATACACTGTCCAAGAGAAAATTGCTCAAATGATGAAGGCTGCAACCTTCTGCAAAAGAGATATACACTATATCTAATAATTGAACTGTTTAAGTAGACCCATTATCTTGATCAGTTCCAGTGACTTGTATGTACTCTCTGCTTCTTCACATAGATCTTCAACTGATGAAAGATGTGTCTTTACTGTCTCAATACAACTGGCATTCTTCTCTACTTTGTTCCATGCTTCTTGATCATAAATGAACTTTTATATGTATCTTCCTAAAAATATATGATCACATCGGCTGTAGGAAACTCTTCAATAAATTTCTTGTCAACTAAACTAAGCACACAACATAATTAGAACCGCACAAATCAAGATGAATAGATGGATCGCTTCACATAGTTGGCTCGACCAAAATAACTCAAACATCACACTTTAGATGAAACACATCAAGTTCCTTTGGTTAAACATTCTTAACTCATAACTAAGCATGAATCTGAACACGCATATCCCAAAGATAGGTGCAACTGAAGAAACAATAAAATTATTGTCGGCTCTTAATAATAATCCTCTTAAACTGTGGCTAGTAAACAGATCAACATAAATCAACTTTAACTGAACTTCTGAATCTGCGTGTATGAACATGGTATAATAACTATGTCTCCAACATTAAAAAAACCGTGCAAGGCTCCAACATATCTATGTTGAAAAGTGAATATAGTACACTACTATATACTATATGTTGTCATCAATGAAAAACATATAGTCAACTATTTGCACAAGGGAAAATCTCCAACAATCTCCCCCTTTGACATTGATGGCAACATATGATAATAAAAACACCATCAATCCAAAAGTGTCTTCTTTCTTTTTACAATCTTCTCAATATCCTCATCAAAAGTTCCTCTTAACTGTTGCATCTCCTTTGACTGTGTTTTTATTTTCATGACTGTATACTCCCCTAGAGTATATTCTCCCCCTTACTATATACTCCCCCTTTGACATCAATGAAAAAAGATGCCAAATACAAATAAGCACAAGTACTACTCCATAAGTTGAGTTGTCAACCACTCATCAGTCACTAAGGACTGATACATTTGCTGCAAATTTTAATCCGACTCAGGAAAGGGAATTACTCCCAACTTCTTCCTGAGATACTCAAAAGTATATTTTGATAAATTTTTCATAAATATGTTTGCCAACTGATCTTTGGTGCTCACATAATCCAACTTCACTTCTCTCTCTGCAACATTTTCTCTTAGAAAATTATATTTTATTTCTATGTGTTTTGTCTTTGCATGCATCACAAGGTTCTTTGACATATTAATAGTTCTAGTGTTTTTACAATGAATGACAATATGATAATTAATCTGAATTCCAAAGTATTTAATCATCTGCTTGACCCAAACCATTCTTGAATAATTCAATGTTGATGTTATATACTCAGCTTTTGCTATTGACAAAGAAATATAGTTATTCTTCTTTCTTGTCCAAGTAACCAACCTATCTCCTAGAAATACTGCTCCTCTTGAGGTACTCTTTCTGTCATCAACACAACCTGCCCAATCTGCATCTGTGTAAACATGAATTTCTGCATTTTCTAAATTAGGATACCATAAACCATAGTCTATAGTTCCTTTTAAATATCTGAATATTCTTTTTATTGTCATTAAGTGATTTTGTTTTCGTTCAGCTGCAAATATCCCAACAATGCCAACTGCATTAGAAATGTCTAGTCTAGATTGAGTGAGATATATGAGTTTTCCAATCATAGACTTGTATAGTGTTTTGTCTACTGTTGTAGAGTCATCATTTTTAGAAATATTGCTTCTTGTTATCATAGGAGTTCTTACTGGCTTGCAATCTTCCATCTTGAATGTCTTCAATATCTCCTTCACATATTTAGACTGATTTATGAATATACCTTTGTCTGTATGTTTTACATTTAATCCCAAAAAGTATTTTATAGGTCCAATCATGCTCATTTCAAATTTTCTATGCATCTCTTTGGAAAATTCTGCACTAAGCTTGTCATTACCTCCAAAAACAATGTCATCAACAAAAATAGAAATAAGTAATAATCCTTCAGGTGTCTCTCTTATGAATAAGTTAAAATCTTCTACTCCCTTCTTGAATCCAATCTTTGTCAAGTATCCATCAAGTCTCTCATACCATGCCCTTAGGGCCTATTTAAGTCCATAGAGGGCTTTCTTTAGTCTGCATACCATGTCTGGTTTGTCTGATAAATTAAATCCTTCAGGTTTCTCTATGTAAACTTCTTCCTTCAAGTCACCGTTCAGAAATGCTGACTTGACATCCATCTTATATACTTTAAAGTTCTTGAATGTTACATAAGCTAAAAACAATTTTATAGCTTCTAGTCTGCTCACAGGGGAAAATGTATCAGAGTAGTCAATTCCTTCTCTCTAAGCATATCCTTTACATACCAATATTTCTTTGTTTCTTATCACTGCATCATCTTTATTCATTTTGTTTCTGAATATCCACTTAGTTCCAATCACATTTTTGTCACAAGGTCTAGGGACCAATTCCCATGTATCATTCTAAATTATCTGATCTAATTCTTCTTGCATTTCATTTTGCCATTCTAAATCTTTACAAGCGTCTTCAACACTTAAGGGTTCAATTTGTGAAAGTAAACATACCTCTTCATCAAAGGTTGAACCTTTTTCTCTAGATCTGGTCAAACATTTATTTCTCTGATCTCCAATGATATCTTCTTTTGAATGGTATCTGTAAGATCTAAAATTGGTGTTGAACATGAGGTATTCTTGATGATAGGAATTGCACATGAAAAGAGACCCTAAGTCCAACTTTACTCTAATACACTTAATTATTATGATAAGCAATTGAGAATACTTGCAAAGAATTAAGGATTAAAATACCTACCTCATATCATAGCAGATCTCAAGAATGTTGTTTCCTGAGGTTTTTACTCTGTTTCTAGAAAATCTGAAGTATTATCTGGAACCAGAAAGTAGAGACGAACAAAACAAAGAAATCTTTTTCCGATCTGACACCATCTTATGAAAAAGGTCAACCTTGACCCACTAATCTCACCCTAGACCCAATAATCTTGACCCTGACTTGTGCTACCTCGACAGAAAATATGTTTTTAGATCCTAATAGTTTGCTAAAAAGGTATCCAAATCTAGTCTCATATCCACTATCATGTACCTGTAACTCCCAAAAATAGCACCTGTGAATATCTGAAAAGAGGGTTTTAAGGTGGCTATATAGGGTTTTTCCTTAGTCAAACCCCCATTTTGGTGATCTCCACCTCCATGAATAGCCAAATATATAATGTATATATGTGTGTGTTTTCTCTTTGAAAAGAGTCTTTGAACATGCAATATCAAGATCTAATCTTCTAGATTAATAATCCTAACATAACATGGAAATGAGAAAGAAATGCATAGATTTGAATATGATAAAGAAAGCATACCAAGCCCCCAAGGCTAAAGTACTCCTACCAATTCACAATCCGTAATTTCTACCCTATGATAATGTCCTTTTAAATGCTTGAATGTTGAGAATGGTAGATCTAATAGAAAAGAGCACCTTCTTGCTTCAATGAAGATCTACAATAGCTTGTCCACTTAAATTCTTGAATGTGTCAACATGTCCTCATATATTTGTCCTTCTATATCATCCTCTTTCTTATTTGCATCATCATTGCATCATGTCATCTCCCGATTTCATTTCATGATCAAATGAAGGCAAAAGAGAGTGTTTATATAGAGATCTCAATATAGGTCTCCTAGGGCAATGTGAGGGACCCAAATTCAAATTTCACATTGAATTATGGTTCAATCACAATCGCCAACCAAGGAGGGAATTAATTAAATTAGATATTGGATAAAACACTTCCGCATCTAAACCTGGGGACCTATTTTTAAGTTTAGAACCCCGATAAGCTCTGAAATTGAAAGCGGAGACCAACACCTGTCAGAGGTCTATGTCGACCTCACCCTTGACCTAGGTCAAGGTAAAAATTTCCCCTAACCTAGGTCAAGGTTGACCTCAACACTGACCTAGGTCATGGTTGATTTTGACCCTAACCTAAGGTTCCAGGCAGGTCACCTAGTGACGTCTATGAGATTGAGCTGGGGACCTAGGAAGGTGATGGAACATTCTAGAATGCTGGGAAGAAGGCTAAGAGACCTAGAGAGAGTATGATGAGGCATAGGAGGGCCCATAAATATTTCCTACCTAGACATTAGAGTCATGGAGAGAGAAACCAAGGAGAATCCATAAGATCCTAACCCTAATTTCACCTAATCATGAAGAATCAAACACAAATGCATCCTAAATGAAAATCTAATATGCAAGCGCATTAAATGAAGGTGCTAAACATACCAAAATGGAAGTACTTCCATTTTAAGATGATACATTTAGCCCCCACTTTGTCTTATATATGACACTATGTGAGTATGTACGCTAAAGTAAGAAAACATTAGAAAGTGAAAAGGATATAGCCAAGTCCTCAATGTAGAGATCTTGCAAGAAACCATTTGTATTCGCAACTTGCAACACAAGGTTAAAAATCCATAGAGTACCTAAACCTTACTATAATTATCTTGAGAAGTGTATAAATCCCCTTATGTCCCCCCATGTTTTAGATTACTAATTCTTGAAAGGTGAAACAGGGTGATAAGGTGAATTTTATACACTAAATATGCAGTTTATTAAAACCTCTTTTCCTAAACTAGTTATAAGGTTCCTAAACCTTCCTAAACTAATTCAAGAGGTTATGTATATAAATCATAATTCCAATGCCTCTAACAGCACTGAAAACAGAGCTACCAAACTCAAGTTATGATGAAGAGAGTGAATGTATGTCTAAATGCATGTAAAAGGAAATTCGAATTTGACCTAAGTAAATTCAAATGAGACCCTAAGAAAAAAAAAGCCCTAAAGAAACCCTAATTTGAAGTTATAAATAAGAGAAAGAGACACTTACCTCCTCATTCTTACCATTTTAATAAGTTTGGAGGAGACAAGATTCCAAAGAGAGGAGAATTTTGAGTGAGCCGTATGGAGGTCGTTAGAGAGCGTCTGGCCAGCAGACAACCACTGCCTGAGGTAGGTTTCCTATTTTGATGTTTATGATTGAAAAATTCATTTTTTTATAGGGAAGGTTGACCTTGACCCGAAAAGGTTGACCCTGACCCAATTATGTCAACCTTGACCTTTTGAGGTCGACCCTAATTAGGAGGTTCTGTCCTTTTTGGGGTGAATGTCGACCCTGATCCAGAAAGGATGACCCTGACCCAAAAAGGTTAACCTTGACCCAAAAAGGTCGACCCTAACCCAAAAAGGTTGACCTTGACCAGGTCAAGTTGGCATAGTGTTTTCTTGATGATATAGCACTGATATGATATCTTTATGTGCTTACAGGACCCTGTCTATCTTCGAGAGCATCCCTTCGGAGGGCTACTATTGACTGTCAAAGAGAGCATGTCCGATCTATAGCCAATTGAGATATAACTTTTGAGAGATGTGGGATTATACTAGGTATAATTCCTACCATAGATGAGGTTCCATCGGTCCATGATTTTCACCATGGTAGAGATGTGGGATGAGGATACTTATTCCTTCCATCTTCCATCTGGGGAGATCATGATCACGCTGGAGGATGTGTATAGGATTCTACGGCTTCTAGTCTGAGGTGAGACTGTCAGATTGAGAGGACTATGGGGTCCACCTGAGGTGTTGGGATATGGAAAGTATTGCTTGGGATGGGTACCGCAAATGAGGACCCGATCATATCACCTTATCATCTATATTAGCAGGTCTGACACCTTTGGTATGGAAAGTGATGCTATGTATACTCTCATTGGTTGTGATACCCAACACAAAGGATACAGTTTTCTTAGACCATTTTATGACCTCGTGCGCAAGATGGAGGGTGATAGAATTTTTTTCTCATGGGGGCACAGCATGTTAGCCCATCTTTACCATGAGTTGAGTTAGCTAGTGAGATATCAGCGAGAGAGTCTTACAGTATGCACCTTGTTACAGGTTTGGATTTTTTATCACTACACATGTACATGACCACAAGGTGTTCTGGTGATGATAGATGCGAGCACATTGAGAGTATTTGCATATCCGCTAGCAGATGTCTGGCAGTACGGGGATATCCTCTTTTGGAGAGTATGCCTTGACTATGTACCAGGTATAGATGTGATATCGAGACCTTATTGTTAGATGATAGAATGGCCAGATACTTAGCATCAGTTGAGATACTAATAGTGGTGCAAACTGCTAGAGGGTCCCACCAATCATGTCGTGATGCCATATTATTATGATAGGGTGATGAGACAATTTGGTTTGATACAGGGAATCCCCTAGACATCTCCTCAGTACGCATACCCGACAAGGTACTATCAGAGACCTGGCGCCATACGCTGACCTACAATAGCAGACATTGTAGATAGTGAGATAGATGAGACCAAGGATACAGAGGTAGCCCCTAAGACATCTTATGTGGGTGCTAGTAGAGATTATATCTAATATTAGAATTTACAAGGGACCCATCCTATCTTCCCTGATGACTACCCTACTGGTGATCTAGGTCTTTCAGAGAGGATGCACCGGGGTGGTGATATATCAAAGGAGGAGGAGGAGGAGGATCATGGTCGAGGAGCTCATTCATAAGGGGGATCCCATGGAGGAGGAGAGATCAGAGGAGAGATAAGAGGAGATGCCCCCCTGCCCCAATATAGGTACCAATGATCATGTAGTCTATGTTTCACCCTTGAGATCATGACAACCTCCCCGAGCGTACACAGAGACACGACCACCTAGACCCAGACATAGTGAGAGAGGAGAGAGTAGCCACTCCATGCCCCCACCATCTAGATAGGTTGGTGATACTTAGGAGAAAGATCCAGGTATGACATATGTAATTTAGTTAGAATGTTTTAAATGAATATGTTTCTATAAAAAAGTATTGAAAGAAAGTTCTTGAATTTTTGTAGCGAGTGTAGTGGAGTGGAGGAATTTTGTATCTGGGGTTCTGAAGGATAAATGCATATCCTACCAACTACCATCTAGTGAGTGAGAGTCCCTTATAGGTCATAGGGATCCTAAAAGACATGCAGATATCTTCCTATGTGTACAACAAGAACTGAGGTTATGTAAAGAAAGAGAGGATAAGTTGATGGCCGATCTACAAAGAGCCTAGGAGTGTAACCATGAGATGAGTATATCAAGGAGCTACACAAAGACTACTATTCCAAGATCCTCAGCCTCACACCATAGATTAGAGAGAGTTGGGAGCCATCGACCCTCAGATCATAGAGATAGAGGTTGATAGATATGGCGCATGTTCCATATACATACCAAACTTAGAAGAAGTTTATTTATAAAAAAATACTTTGTTTGAACAATTAGTTTTGTGGTTGATTACTTGTATTTTAATCAATGCACAAAAAAATTTAATAGAAAGAAAAAGTGTATGAATGCATTCAAATTTATATAACTTATAAAATGATTATTCTATAAGGAACACATACATACATGAAGAAAGAAATATTTAGTTAAGGATAATAATGTTTGAGATGCATAATATTAATAGGTTCCTTAAGAGGGACACCATTCATATTAGCAATTTTATAAGCACCTGAAGTAAATTTCTTAATAACTAGCAAAGGTCCATGAAATGCCCCACCAGGGAACTCAAGAGAACTTAACCTAAACATGACACTAAGTTCATGGAATAATTTTTTTTTTAAAATGTTTACAAACAATAATGATAACAATGTAGAAGCAACACAATGAAGTACATGACATACATGAAATACAACTCATACATAGATAATGATTCTCGAGGGTTCCTTGACATATAATTAATCAAACAAACTAATCTACGATTACAATAATAAAGAACTGACATAAATGTTACATAATCTGAAACCAATAACATACATCTCAATAATAAAGATTACATATACATCTGATACCATAAGGTATACTACCTAATCAACATCCACTGCACAAGTCACAGGGTATGTAATAATACATAATAAAAAATACAATGCATCCTCTAAGGATGATAACCAATATGTATATATGGTACAAATACACAACGCAAGTAACTGATCAAGTCTCCAAAAGACTAGGAAGATGAAACTGCAATAAGGAACATCCAAGCATAACGAAGAATCCGTCAAAATTTCAATGGTAATAAGAATCACTACCACCCGACCATGTGGAAACAAAACGTCCACTCCCACCGTGCTGAGGAGATAGTAACAGGCCCACACGAGGTAAGCAACAAGAATGCAAACAAGGTACACATGACCTCACACTCATGCATTGGAAGATCCTAGAAGCACTCTAATCCATAACAAGGAACACTAAACAACACCAGAGGTACTGACACATGAAGGATAACCTAAGCTGTATATAGGAAGGTGTCATCATGTACATTGCATCCTTGAGTTTTGTCCTAGTAATCCCTTAATAAATTCTGGCACCCAAGTGACTATACATGACATCAATGACCTTTCATATAGACAAGATCACTAATGATGCCCAAACCTGCACCTCGAAAGGGGGAAAGCATCAACTCATCCTCCATCTTAGTGGTGCAGAGCACCCTAGAGTTTTAGCTCCAAGCCCTAGTAATTTGCAGAGTGATCAGAGGAGCAGATCCCGGTTAGCAGCTAGTTCAATTTCGGTTAGCAGTTTCTCCAAACACTAACAGCTTCAGCTTTTAACTCCTAAAGAGCGGGCCAGTTACTTTATGCTTATCGCACAATCGCAAAGTGATCAGTAGTCAGGTTGAAATAGTTGCGAGGATGCAATGATAGTATAGTCACATAGTCGCAAGGCATTGGGCAGTTAGTTTGGAAACAGTGCGACGCTGCGATGATAGTTACATTAGTCTATCACGTAATCATTGAACAATCGGTGGTTAAGTTTTGAAGTGTGCGAGTGAGCGACAAGGAGGCATCGCACAGTCGTGAGGTGAACTGACAGTTAAGTTATAAGGGTCACGACAACGTGACAAGATCTCATCGCACAGTCGCGAGGTGAACCGGCAGGTAGGCTATAAGACTCGCGACGCTGCGACAAGAGGTTTCAACAATGTATCGCATGCTCGCAAGTTGATGGATGGTTAGTGCAAAACCAGTGCGAAAACATGACAATAGCTCATCGCACAGTCGACGATCTATCGGCGGTCGGCTTGAAATGGGTGCGACAATGCGATGACCGTGTATCGCGAAGTCGCCGGGTACTCAGCAGTTAAGGGAAGACAGTGGCGAGAGCGCGACAATGATGCATTGCTCAGTCGCAGAGTGATCGTCAGCTTGGTTCAAGGCATTGCGAGTGCGCGACTACAATGCATCGCACACTCGCAGAGTAATCGTGAGCTCAGTAACAAGCATTGCGAGCGCGTGACAATGATGCATCGCCCACTTGTAGAACAATAGATAGCTCATCCAAAAGTGTTGCGAGCGTGCGACAACAGGGCATCGCAAGTTTGCACACAAAATTTTAAGACTCGCGACAGCGCGACTAACAATTTCAAGCTGAGAAAGATATGTTGACTTGTCAACATGGAAGATGGAAGCTGAAAAGTCAGAAAATGCAAAAGTAAAAGAGAATGTCACGGAGGTAAATGAGGTCCACGTCGACAACCATGCAGAGGAAGATCTTGATGACAGTTACAGGAAGAAGATGAAGAGCCGAGGCAGTTAGAATCTTCAGACGGCAGGTAACCTAGAAATGGTTACAAATCAAGAAAAGGCCGAATATATAATCAAGTAGAGAAAACCTGTAGGAGGTGGTTGGAAAACTGGAATTGTGAAGGCTATCAGAAGAAGTTTTCTCTATGTGTGAATTGTAACTTTCTAATTTTCAATAAAGAAGAGGTTTGGTGTGTACTGTGTAGATTTGTGTTGTGTGCAGATTTCTGTAGAGTAGGATTTTGAATTCAGTTAAGCCTCATGGATGCTTTTTGACTCTGATAATCCATCCTATGGAGTGTGACTATCAAGAATCATCCCTCATGTATTTGTATTCTATTTTTCTGTCTGTGACTGAGAAGTGGCTAGTCATAATGGTAGACAAGTCCTAGGCGAGCTTAATGGTCCGGCTAGAGAACTTGTAGGAGAGAGAGATAGAAGGAGAAGGTGCATGACTGACTGTATTCAGTCATGAAGAGAAAGATAAGGTGAAGGGCAAGACATTTCGATGGGTAGGAAACCTAAGGGAGAGGGAGTATAGAAATCCTTCTATTTAGGGTCTGTGAGTAACCCTAAGAGACTCAAGTGTGAGTCTAGAGGATCCTGAAGTGAATAGGATCCAAGGTGAGATTCCTAAGAAAGAGTAGGAGTCTAGGAGCAGAGGTGACCTCCCCATCAGA
>MU226000.1:843031-903955 GCA_018584345.1 Thuja plicata
AAGCATTCAAGATGTTTAAATGGTATAAGGCTATGGTAGAAAAAAAAAGTGGTAAGGATCTAAAATGTTTAAGATCAGATAGAGGAGGAGAATTTATATCAGATGAATTCACTAATTTCTGTAATGAACATGGTATAAAAAGATAGGTTTCTGCACCAAGAACACCACAGCAAAATGGGATTGCTAAGAGAAGGAACATATCAATAGTTGATTGTGCAAGAACATTGATGATAGAGAAGGACATCACCCAGATCTTCTAGAGAGAAGTTGTCAGCACTGTTGTTTATACACTTAACAGAGTACAATTGAAGAAAGACACAAAGAAGACTCCTTATGAGCTATGGTATGGTAAAACACCTAATGTAAGTTACTTCAAGATCTTTCGTAGTCAATGTTATGTCTTAAAAGATTATAGAAATGGAAAGCTTGATGCCAAAAGTGATGAAGGTATTTTTCTGGGGTATTCTACCAAGAGAAAAGCTTTTAAATGTCTAATCAAGGCTTCTAACAAAATAGTTGAAAGTGCAAATGTGAGGATTGATGAATTTACAGAAAAGAATGAGCTGGAAAGCACAAAAGAACCAGAGGACTAAAACAAGTTTGTATACTATGAAGAACCCATAACTCTACCTGAACAACAGTGCTTAAATCCAGAACAATAGAATGTTGCAACCAATGGTCAGAATGTTGTTACCGACGGTCAGGATAATAATCAATATAATGTGCAAGGTAATGAAGATCAAGATCATACACAAAGAGTTGTACCTGTATGTGCAAGATATGTAACAAGGAACCATCCAGAGGACCGGATCATAGGAGATAAGAAAGCTAGTACAAGAACAAGAAGTCCTTAAACTAAAATTGCTTAATTTGTGAGTTTGAGCCAAAATCTATCAATGTTGCACTAGATAATGAAGAATGGATAAGTGCTATGAATGATGAGATTGAACAGATTGAGAAGAAAAATACATGGTCACTTGTGCCAAGACCAGATGACAAGAATGTCATCGGTACTAAATGGATATTTAGGAATAGCTAAACGAGAATGGAGAAGTCACAAGGAACAAAGAAAGACTAGTATGCAAGGGGTATGCACAAGAGGAAAGCATTGACTATGGAGAGACCTTTGCACCCATTGCTAGGTGAGAAGGAGTAAGAATACTACTTTCTTATGCTGCATATAGAGGATTCAAAGTATATCAAATGGATGTCAAGTCAGCATTCCTAAATGGAATACTTGAAGAAGAGGTATACATTGTGCAACCAGAAGGGTTTGTGGATCCAGACAAGAGAAACATGGTATGTAGACTTCACAAATCCTTGTATGGATTGAAACAATCTCCCAAAGCTTGGTATGAATGACTTCATTGCTATCTAATAAGTATTGGATTCATAAGGACTAGTGAAAATAGTAATCTTTATTTGAAAGAAGATACTAATGCTAACACTTTGATTGCTGAAATATTTGTTGATGACATCATATTTGGAGGCAATGATATGTTATGCAAATAATTTGCTGATGAGATGAGCAAAGAGTTTGAGATTTCTATGTTTGGAGAGATCAAGTTCTTTCTTGGTCTACAGATCATTCAACAAAGTGAAGGAATTTTTATTACACAGTCCAAATACACCAAAGAGGTCTTGAAAATATTCAAGATGGAAGATACAAACCAGTTGGAACACCGATGGCTACTAGATGCAAATTAACAAATGAAGACAAGTCAACAAAGGTAAATCAGACTTTGTATAGATCAATGATAGGAAAACTCATGTATGTTGTACACACTAGACCATATATTGCACATGTTGTAGGAATTGTTGCTAGATTTTCTACTAACCCCAGGGAATCACATATGACTACTGTGAAAAGAATTCTAAGATATCTGAAGAATACTGAGGAATTTGGCTTATGGTATAAAAGAGAAGGCAAATTTGAACTTAAGGTGTTTACCGACACTGATTGGGCTGGAAATCTTGATGACCAAAGAGCACAACTAGAGGAGAATTATTTATGGGTGACAGACTGGTCACATGGATTAGCAAGAAGCAAGGATGCATCTCTCAGTCTACTGCAGAAGTAGAATATGTTATTTTTGCTGCAAACTGCTCAAATATTGCATGGATCAAACAGTTGCTAGAAGGTATGCATATGAAGATCACAGAACCAGTGATTATCTATTTTGATAACACCAGTGCAATAAACATTTCCAAGAATCTAGTCATGCATGCAAAGACTAAACACATTGCCATCAAGTATCATTATTTAAGAGAACAAGTTAAAGAAAAAGAGGTGATACTTGAATATGTGCAATCAAAAGGACATTTGGTTGATATCTTCACCAAGCCACTGCCCAAAGATACATTTGAGTACCTAAGAAAAAGACTAGGGGTCAAACCCATGTCTACCAGTCAGTAAAGGACTGAAGGCTGCATCAGCCATATATTATCAGAATATCATTCATGATTGATGCAAGCAAAAGATGAACTTCAAAGCTACATCTATATACAGAAAGGTATATATCAGAACTCAGCATCAAAGCATATTGTTGTATTGATGATGGATAAGGGAAATTCAAGGAATATATTATGGATAGAAGAAAATAGTTGTTTGACATTAATGTTAGATATTTGTAAAATATTGGTTTGGCATTGTTGTAAAAGGGAGAGAATGTATCCATATTATCATCAAAATCTATTCATTATCATATTACTCCAAAAAGGGAGAGATCATATCCAAAGGGAGAGAATTTGTATAAAATTTGCAAACAAAAGGCAGCGACATCAAAGAAAAAGAACAGTCAAAAGATAGAAATTGACACAAATAGAGGACACAACACATCAGAAGAAGAAGCACAAAAAGCTGCAAGAATCAAATCTAAGCTAACACAGAGCTTACCGACAGTCAGACATTTTTATCAGTTATCAAAACAAACTGTTTGGTAATTTGATGAATCTCAACAATTGTATTTCATATTATATTAGAAATAGTATAGTATGATAATATTGTATGTTGCCATCAATGCCAAAGGGAGAGATTGATGACATGTAACTGATTGAATGTTTTATAATGTTAAGTTGAAGATGATGCAAGACATTAAAGTAGTTAATGGTTTGTATTGTCATTGATGTCAATTTGATATCATCTGTATGGTCATGTACATAATGCCAAAGACTTTAGAGAATCAATGGAACAATGATTATGCTTTTAGCAATGCATAAAAGCCAAGTATTCACTAAGTGACAGACTACACCGACAGAGTGCACACCATCAGTAAAGGCAAAGAAAAAGTCACAGTGATACCCGACAAGTAGAAGACAGTGTTGCCTGATGAAGCAGAATCACAGGATGCCCGATGAACTAAAAATAGAGTTTCCTGATGGACGGAGATCCTGAAGCTAACGGAAGTTACACCGATGGAACTGGCAGTTGTCACTGATGAAAAACTACAGAATTGACCGATAGAATAGAGAGTTCAAAAAATGACAAAATATCTAGTTGGTAGAGCTTAAGGATAGACTTAACTGGTTGTTTTAGTTGTTTTATTTGACCACAGTTAAGTAATTAATTTAAAGAATATTTATACAGTTGGCAAGAAGATAACTATGAGATAAATCAAGAGTTAAAGTCATAAATCAGATTGGCTAGATTGTTTATCACACCAAGAATCAAGAATTAAGGAATATCGTGTCTACATAAAAGACAAGCATAATTCATTTCCACAAGAAATTAGATACATAAAAGGGGAGTGAATAGAAAGAGGATGCTGAAGAGAAACTGGTGAAGGAAAAACTTCATACAGTCCTGATCAATCAAGCTAAGGGAGAGCTAAAGAATTTTACAGACACCGACGAATAGTGAAGCACAGCATCACAGAGCAGAAAGTGTGGAGCACAAAGGAATTGAATTGATACATTGATCAGATAGGTATTGTACTTAAATAGATCTAAAAATCTGTAATTCAATTTGCATTAGAAATAGGTCATTGTGTTTCAGTTTAACCATTGAAGCATTAAGTCTCTTAATAGAGCACAACTTAACCGTCTTCTATAATTGAGGTATATCCTAAAAGATTTCCAAAAAGGTTGATTCATGAAAGTAGCATTGAATTTTCATAAAGCCTATTGACATCCTAAGAAGGTTGATTCAAGGGTGGTAGCAAGATTTTCCTAAAGCCTATTGACAGTCTAAGAAGGAGGCTGATTCAAGGATGGTAGAAAAATAGATGCCAGATACTAAGTGACAACCTATGTATAAAAATCCTCTAACAAGGTCGCACTTAACAGTGTGTTTGTAACATTTAACAGGGTTGGCTCCTAATAGGGCTCACTTCAGAAGAGTGAAAATTTGGGTTACCGGTCCCAGTGGTTTTTTCCCTTAACAGGGTTTCCACGTTAAAATCCATGTGTTATGTGTGTATGGTTTATTACTTTATTGTTTTACATTTCACATATGCATTTCTGGATTGATTGGTATACTCTGCATATTTACTGAGTATCGGTAAATAAGTTTTACTGCTTACCAATAATCAAGGAGAATAAGGACAGACAAGGTAAACCGACAGACAATTAATTATTTCAAATTAATTCAAGGCATGCATCTTGTAGGGATTTAATAATCTGAGGTATATTTATTGGTGGATTAAAGTTTAAAGGATAAATTTTTGAGGCCACTAATTCACCCCCACCCCCCTCTAACATAAACAACACATTACTTTGCCAATGTTCCAACTGATCAAGTACCCTTGTAATTTCCCATAACTCAACCATTTCACTCGGTCTTCTTGTTATCCTTGCCTTTAAATCTTCTTCAACAATCAATAGATATGGTACTCAAATAGATAGCAATAGTCTCACCAGTTAAGGTTTGACATCAATGACAAAACAAAAAAAAATTCCATTGTAGCTTTCCAACACATCCAATATTCAAAAGATAATCAAACATTTACATTTCAATCATAAAAACATAGAAGTTTAAGTAATTGTATCAGAATATACAATTCAGTTTGTTGATTCCTTCAAGAGAGAATCAATAGGTTAACTCTCATAAGTTTAGGAAACTATAAAAGGAAGAAGGATTAGAATCCTTATCGCATTACTATTTTCTATTGTTAAGATAATGGTTTGGCTTATTAAGCTCTATATCAGATTAATTACAGTCATTTGCATAGTTTTCTATTTAATGATACAATAAAAGGCAATTAGAAATCCATTAAAAGACCTAATCCACTCTAATAGATACTGCAAGTCCGTAATCATTCAAAGGTAATACCTCCTTGAGTTTGTGGAGCTCAAAAAAGAAGGAGGATATTATCTAATCCTCGTCAATTAGGCTTTTTCTTGAATAGAGTAAATTGGAAATATACATGAGAAAACATTCACACTGTTTTAAGTTCTTGCAAGAAAAATCGCTAACAATGAAATTGAAGAGGTTCAATGTGAATTTGCACCTACACATATTATGAATAAGGAAGAAGAGAGATTCCTAAGAGCCTTGACAAATTTGAAATGCACACCTCAGTTTAGTCCTCCTCAGTATAGTGGAAAATTCAATTCTGATGAATTGATTGATTGGATAACTGAGATGGAAAAGTATTTTGAATATGAGAATGTAGGAGAGGATAAGAAGGTGAAGATTACAAGCACAAATTTGAAAGGACATGCATCCTTATGGTGGGAACATCTGCAATTGGATAGAAAGAAGAAAGGTAAAGACAAAATCAAGCTATGGGATAAGATGGTAAACAAATTGAAAGGCAAGTTTCTACCTTGTGACTATCAGATTAACCTAATCTGTTGAATGCAAAGTTTGAAGCAGAAAGACAAATTAGTAAAATATTACACTGAGGAATTCTACATATTGGACATCAGATCTAGACATGTTGAAGATGAAGTGGAAATAGTAGAAAGATACCTAAATGGATTGAGAAGTTCTATAAAAGATGAGATCAGTTTGGTTAAGATGGAAAGCATTGAAGAGACATATCAATTTTCCCTAAAGGCTGAGGAGAAGCTGAACCGAATATATGAACAAAGAAAAAGAGGTAGAGGTGGTAGATTCCCTAGAGGGAGAGGTAGATCTCATGGTGAAAATAGTAGATCTGAACCAGACAAGTCAATTTCAGACACATATCAAGAAAAGGGAAAGACTGAATGGAAAGATGGAAATTCATACCAAGGAAGGGGTAATTACTCCAGAGGTGGATATAGAAGAAAGGGATTCCAAGTAACTTGTTACAATTGTGGTGAAGAAGGATATAAATCCTTTGAATGTACACATGCAATAAAGAAAGGTAGTAGTAAAAGAAATGCCTTGGTACAAGAAGAGTCACCAAATGAATCTAAGGAAGGAAATTTCATGATCGGAAGGATACTATGGAGTGAGAAAGATAAGGAAGATCCTGTCAGGAAAATTTTATTCAAGACCAAATGTAGAGTTGCAGACAACATTTGGAAAGTCATTGTTGACTGTGGAAGCTCAGAGAATATGGCATCTGAGGAAATGGTTGCAAAGTTGTAGTTGGAGAGGATGAAACATATGAAACCCTATCAGATCTCATGGATCAAGGATGATCATACACTAATGGTGAGTGAACAATGTTTTGTGAATCTAAAAATTGGAAAATACTATGATAAGGTGTTGTGTGATATTATGCCTATGGATTGTTGTCATATTTTGTTGGGTAGACCTTGGAAATATGATAGACATGCTATACATGATGGAAGATTGAATAGATATTCTATTTGGGTTGATAGTAAGAAACAAGTTTTATTACCTTTGGTTGAAGAACCTACTGGTGAGATATGTACATCTGTGAAGGTTTGTTTGATGGAAGGTAGATAGTTTATTAAGGATTTGAAAAGGAATGATATTTCCTATGCTTTGATTCCTAACAAACCAAGTAAGAATACAGAAGATGACTTTCCTGCAGAAGTTGATAAATTACTCACTAAGTACAAGAAGATAATTTTAGATAATGTACCTGATGGTTTTCCACCAATGAGAGATATCAGTCACTGTATGGATCTTATTCCTGGAGATATTTTACCAAACAAGGCACCACATCAGTTAACACTTACCAAAAATGAAGAGCTTAACTAACAAGTTCATGAGTTGTTGAACAAAGGTTTGATCCGAGAGAGTTTGAGTCCATGTGTAGTACCAGCTGTATTAGCACCTAAGAAGAATGGGGAATGGAGAATGTGCACTGATTCAAGAGAAATTAATAGGATCACAGTGAAGTATAGGTTTCCTATACCGAGAATGGATGACATAATGAAATGTTTGAGTGGAGCAGGATATTTTACTAAAATTGATTTGAAAAGTGGATATCGTCGTATCAGAATCAGAGAAGGTGATGAATGGAAAACTTCTTTAAAGACAAAGGAAGGTTTTTATGAGTGGTTGGTTATGCCTTTTGGTTTAACTAATGCACTGAGTACATTTATGAGGTTGATGAATGAAGTTTTGAAGAAATTCTTGAATAAATGTGTAATTGTATACTTGGATGATATTCTGATATTCAGTAAGACTAAAGAAGAAAATTTGATGCATATAAGTCAAGTGTTGCAAAGATTGAAAGAGGAAAAGTTTCTGATAAATCTGAAAAAACGTTTTCCTTCATGAAAGAAGAACTTGTGTATTTGGGTTTTGTGATTTCAGTTGATGGTTTGAAAATGGATCCATAAAGGGTTGAAGCTATATTGAGTTGTCCTACACCTAAAAATGTCACTGAGGTAAGACCATTTCATGGATTGGCAAGCTTTTACAGGAAGTTTATCAGAAATTTCAGTTCTATTTGTAATTCTATGATTGAAATGAGAGGAGACAAAAGAGACATCAAATGGACACATGGAGCTGATAAGAGTTTTGAAGCATTGAATTTGAAGGTTGTTGAGTTACTTGTCCTAGCATTACCTGATTTCAATAAGGTATTTCAAGTTGAATTTGATGCAAGTGGAAGTGCAATTGGAGCTGCGTTGACTCAAGAAGGTAAAAATGTTGCTTTCATTAGTGAAAAGTTGAATGATGATAAGATGAAATATTTTGTCTATGATCTATATTTCTATGCTATTGTGCAAGCCATGAAGAAGTGGAGGCATTATTTGATGCCAAATGAATTTGTATTGTATACTGATCATAAGGCTTTACAGTATTTGGGTAGTCAAAATAAGTTGAATCAGAGACATATTAAATGGGTAGAGTATTTCCAGAGTTTCACATTTGTGATAAATCATAAGAGTGGAGTTTCTAAGACAGTTGCTGATGCATTGAGCAGAAGAAGATCTTTGTTGACTGAAATAAGAATTGAAGTTCTTTGTTTTGATGACATGAAGAATTTGTATGAGATTGATCCTAATTTTTTAGAGCAGTGGAGAGTGTGCAGAGCACCTAATTCAAATCAATCAAGTAAGTATGAAGATTATTTCATTCAGGAAGATATGTTGTTCAAAGGTATTCAGTTGTGCATACCAAGAGGATCAATGAGAACTAATTTGATTAAGGAGAAACATAGCAGTGGATTGGCTAGATATTTTGGTATTGATCAGACATTGAGCTTGGTAAAGGAGAGGTATTTTTTGCCTCGATTGTATAAGGATGTTTATAAATTTGTGAGAATCTATGGATTTTGTCAAGTTGCAAAGGGAGTGAGTCAGAACACTAGTTTGTATACACCAATTACTATTCCTGAGAAACCTTGGAGTGATATCAGAGTGGATTTTGTTCTTGGCTTACCTAGGACAGCAAGAGGTAATGATTCCATATTTGTTATTGTGGATAGATTTTATAAGATGACACATTTCATACCATGTAAGAAAACATTAGATGTAGTACATATAGTAGATCTTTTCTTTAAGGAGATTTCCAGATTGCATGGATTACCAAGGAGTGTCATCTCTGACCAAGACAATAAATTTGTAAGCTATTTTTAGAGAACACTTTGGAAGAATTTGGATACTGAGTTGAAGTTTAGTTCTACATTTCATCCATAGACTGATGGAAAAATAGAGGTTGTAATCCGAAGTTTGGGTAATTTGTTGAGATGTTTAGTTGGAGACACACCAAGCAATTGAGATTTAACGTTGGCACAAGCAGAGTTTGCATACAATATTTTAGTGAATAGAAGTACTGGAAAGACACATTTTTAGATTGTTCATGGCATACAATAGAGAGGTATATCAGATTTGAGAGATATTGTTGGAGAAGAGAAAAGAAGTGTTGAAGCAAAAGAATTTGCTAAGTTCATGAAGACATTGCATGAAGATGTCAAACAGAAGCTGGAGAAAAGTAATTAGAAGTACAAAGATAATGCAGACAAATCAAGAAGACATAAAACATTTAAAGTTAGTGATGTTGTAATGGTTCATTTGAAGAAAGGCATATTTCCTATTGGAACATATGGTAAATTGAAGATGAATAAATTTGGTCCTTGCAAAATACTGAGAAGATTTTATAGTGGAAAATATTATGAAGTTGAATTACCTGATGATATGGATATATCACCTATATTCAATATTTAAAACTTGTATGAATATCATGAACATGATGAATAAGTGACAGTACCAAGTGATTATCCTAAGAAGCAGATAGAGGAAGTTGAAAAGGTTTTGAAACATAGAATTGGCAGAAGTACAAGAGGAAAAGAATACATGGAATATCTGGTAAAGTGGAAGAACAGACCGATTGAGGACTTGTCTTGGATTTCTCAATCTTAGTTAGATTCATTTCAAGTTGGACCTGATACATGATTCATGGAATCATCTCTATTAACCCCAGGTGTCTAATGCAGGAGCATCTTGGGTCCTTGGAAATCCTGCTCAACCAAAAAGATGTTTGTTTTGTGTTTTAGTTTGTTTGGAGGCTGCTCGGGAAGTACTCTGTTACTCAGGCTCTATTGCTTGGTAATGCTTTTTTTAGGTTGGTCTCTGTTTCTCAGGTTATGTTTCTCATGCATGCTTATCTCTGTCATTTGGGAAAGCTTGTTATTTTTTCTGTTGCTCAAGTTCTATTGCTCGGGCATGCTTGCCTTTGTTGCTCAGGTTATGTCGCTCGGGAAAGCTTGTTATTTTCCTATTTCTTGGGTTTCTTAGCTGATGCTCGGGTTTAGTTTCCTGTTGCTCGGTTTTTTTTTTGCCTAATTCACTCTGTTGCTCGGTCAACCTTTGCCTGGGACATTTATTTTGGAGTTAGATCTGGTGGCTGACTTATTCAGTTATTCCAATGGCTTAATTGATTTGGGATCTCTCATTGGGATATGTGTGGACCTAAATATAGGTCTCACTTATGGATTTGAGCGTCAACCTCTTTGGTGGACTTCTATATATATTTATTTGTATATTCTTTGTTTAGGTATGAATCTTAGAGCAAGAAAGAAAATGTTTAGATATTGAGATCCAAGGCCTGTGATCTCTAATGTATGAAGATCATTCTATAATTAATTGAATATATGGCTGAAACCAAGAAGGCCTTACAGCCCGGCATGTAATGATTTTGATCAAGTTAATATAAAGGATCTCTGATGTTTCTTCTCTCACTGTGTTGTTTGGATTTTGCATTGGTTCTGCAAGGTGGTTTGGTACTTAGGAGTGCCTTGGGCCCCATTATTAATCCCCTCCTTGCGTCATTTTTAGTCTATCAAGTTTTTCACCCTCACCATATTTTGATTTCGATCCTGAGGGGATAGCACCATTACATCAATCATTTGATTCACATCAAAAAGTTCAATCTCTAGGGGCATCAGGGCTCTGTATCAAGCCAGGATTCTCCCAAGTGATTTCATCACTTCAAATCAAGTCACTTGAATCTCTAGGGGCATATCAGTTTCATCACACTACATCAATCAGATAGTACCTCTTAATGAGGTAATTGGCTTCATCAAGACCCATATCAAGTCAATTATCCCAAGGAATCAATCGAATGGTATTCAATCTCATTGCACCACATCAGGTTGATTCGTCATTTGAAACCAATCTAAAATCAATAAATCTACTCTAGGGACAGACATTTAGTTTCATTGCTTCACATCGAGCTAGGTATTCGAACCTTTGTTTCAGTCTTCGCTCAATCAAGTCCAGAGTTGATATCTTCAGTCTTCAATTGGTCTTCATTCAATCAATTTTTGAATTGGTTATGATCCATGAGATAGTTTCATCTCTTCACATCAAGTTATTTCCTGATCCTTCATCAAAAATTCTTTGAATCAACATGTTTCTCGCACAACAAATCAAATAGGGGCAAATGTAACCACCTAAAATTGGTCTAGTAAACCCATAGCCCCTAATTTGATTAATTGGCCTTAAGAAATCCTAATCAAAGGCATTTATTGCTAGACCCTAATTATGGGAGCATTTAATCAAAATTTCTTACATAATTAAACACAACTTGTTGATTCAAATTATTAATCAAAGCTCAAATCATTTAATTTTTTAAACTATCGAGTTTAGTTAAAATTCCTAAACCCCTTTTAAATAAATGAACCCATTCACACATCCTCACATATGTGTGAGTATTAGAATATTATATATTGTTTATTACTTTAATGGTCATCTAATGTAAATATATGTAAATTAGATAAATAAGCTTAGATAAGATCGATTACTCGATCTTCTGAAGTTTCCTTTAGAAACTTTCTATTTCTAACTCTTATAAATTCTTTACATTGTTCAGATTGATAAATTGTTAATAACAACAATCATTTTTTACCAATTACTTTGCTTAATATGGTATCAGAGCCACATTTCATTTTTGAAAAATTAATAATTTCATTTTTGAAATTATCTTCTCTTTCATTTTTCAAAATCATTTTTTGTGAAATTCTTTTGGGCTCTTTGTTTCAAAAATGCGACTAAGGTTTTTTGAAAAATCCTCAAGTTTGTGGTCATATTTGTTGTTGCGCTCTTCCTGCGCCACTCCTTGCATCTGCAAACCCCGCATGATAACACTTCTTCATTTGACGCCAGTCTTCCTTTTTTCTACAACTTCAAAAATGCGGTTCAAAAAATGGTTGTTGGACGCAACTTTCTCTGTAACAGCATAGCTTTCTCTGTAACTCGTGCCTGACTTTCTGCTCGTGCCAAAATGGCCACCAATGCGGCTTTTTTCTCCTCCATTTTTTACCTCTACACAAGTCATTTTTCATCTAATGATCTTGTCCACCATTTATGACCTTCCCTAAGGTCGTCTCTGTCAAAAATAGCTGTCAGTTTTGAAGTTTTTCAACAATTTTTTTACATTTTTTCCAATGGCTAGGGTTTCCTTCGAAATCCTCAGATTCTTTGTCATATTGGAAATTTGATTGCATATTCTTGGTGGGTTTTTCAAGAGCTCAACTGGGACAGTCTCAGAATTTTTTGGGTGTCTCAATTTTCAAGCCTCAAAATTTGTTCCAACGGATTTCAAATCGGATTTTAGATTCCTTCTAGGTTTTTCTAGATTTCTTCTAGGTCTTCATTGGATTTTTCTAGGTCAGCCAGAATTTTTTCTTAAAATTTGTGTCAGTCGTACTTCATCATTTTTAAGTTTGTACCTGATTTAGCCTATATTTTTTGCATTACGATTCATGTTTTGGTTGTTGTGTTCGTGCCTCTTCTCTATTTCTCTCTTTATGTACATTGGGAAGCATGCAAGATGGCATCACTCACCAACTTGATGTTGGAAGGTAATCAGTGATTCAATGTCCATAATTATCACACTTGAAAGCAACGCATGTTGACCATCCTTGAATATCGCCGCCTGGAAACACTTGTTTTGGGCACAGAGACTCATCTGACCACACTCCCAGTAGATCAAGACAAGTTTGATGATCAGAATCAAGAGGTTGTTATGCTTCTCAAGCTCTCTATCATAAATGATCAGTTGCCACATATTCCCTCTAGCAAGTCTATAGCAGACATCTAGAATCATTTGAATGATTTGTATGATCCATCTTACAAGAGTCGTGTGTTATTTCTAAAGAACCAGTTGTTCTCTATTATGATGGATGAATGCATGTCCTTACAGGATCATCTCACAAAGATTAAGGAAATTTGTGATCATCTTAAAGATATCGGTCAGAAGATGGAGCAAGAAGATCTAGTAGTCATTACTCTAAAAAGTCTACCTAAAAGTTATGAGCACTTTATAGAGACTCTCAACATTACTTCCACTAATGTTGACCTGAAATTTCTTGAGTTGTGCACCAAAATACTACAGCGGGATCGTTGGAAACAACAGTTTGGTAGCAGTGCTCCCTCGTCCTCCTCAAAGAAGGCCTTTGCAGTGAAATCCTTTCATAAGGACAAAGGTAAATCTCATCCCTCTTAGTATTTTCAGTAGAAGGGCTTCAGTTAGGCTCATGATGGTTGAAAGAAGAAGAAGATTTTGTGTAACTATTGTCATAAATTTGGCCATATGCTAAAGGATTGTCATCATTGATTACCTTCCAACCAGCGGAAGCAGGGAGGATCTTAGCCTAAAGCTAATGTTGTTGAGCACATGGATCAGAAAGAGTTTGTCTTTTACTCTTTCATGGCTAAAAAACCAGCATACCATGTCAAATATTCTTCCTGGTATATTGATTCTAGTGCTTCTTGGCATTTCACTCACAGGCGTGATTGGCTTACAGAATTTTCTCCCTTTACTAATTCATTTATATTTGGAGGAGGTAAAGAGTATATAATTGTTAGAAAGGGCAATGTTTAGATTCAGTCTAGTGGGAAGAGTCTCATATTCCTCAATGTATACTACATTCTTGGCATGGAACTCAATCTTCTCTCAATCAGTCAGATTATGCGACATTCTCCTCAGCTTGATGTTGTCTTCAGTACACACAAGTGCTTGATTGTTGATCGTGCGACACACACAACTATGGTTGTTGGCATTGAGGATCATGGTCTATACAGACTTGTGGATATAGGTGATTCTCTTTAGCATGCCTTTGCAAAAAAATTAGCATGTATCAGCAGTCTCTGGCATCAGAAATATGGTCATCTCAACATTCATTATCTTTCTCAACTTGTTCAAGATGATTTAGTACTTGGTCTACTTGAAATTCAAACTCAAAATCAGTGATTTGTGGAGCTTTTCAGGATGGGAAGTAGCATAGGACACCATTAAAGGATGGTGACTCATGGCGAGCCTCAAAGGTACTATAGTTTGTCCACGCTGATTTATGTGGTCCAATGAAAACTACTTTTTTTATTGGGTGTAGATATTTCTTGTTTTTTGTTGATGATTTTAGTAGGAAAATGTGGGTGTACTTTCTTAGACAAAAATCAGATGTGTTTACTTTAGAAGTTTAAGGCCTTAGTAGAAAAAGAGTCTGGTTGTTCTATTATATATCTTACATCCGATAATGGGGGGAGTTGTGTTCTACTACTTTCTCTTCTTTCTGTGATACACATGGCATTAAACGTCAGTTAACCACACCATACACTCCTCAATAAAATGGCATTGTAGAGCGTCACAACCGCACCATTACAGAAATGGTCAGGTGTATGATGGAACATAGAATTGTTCCTAAGAAATATTGGGAAGAAGCAGTCTTTACTACGGTCTATCTCCTTAATAGGTTTCCCACACATGTTTTTAAAGGGAAGACTCTTGAGGAAGCTTGGAGTGGTCACAAACCTAGGATCATCCGCCTAAAAGTTTTTGGCTCTTTATCTTATGTATGGATTCATGATGCTCAGCACTCTAATTTTGATTCCAAGAATCAGAAGATTATGTTTATAGGTTATAGTGACACCCATAAGGCTTACCGACTGATTGATGTAGACATTGATAATTTTATCTTCAGTCACAATTTTGTCTTTGATGAAGAATGAGGACCATTTTAGCTTTCCTCATTTGAGTAGAATTCAGAGGATCATCCTTTCAAGGATTCTAATTTGGGTGTTCATCTTCCATTGGGCTCACCTTATAGGAGGGATGATGTAGACTCTATCTTTGATGATGCACTACCTGAATTTCCTCTGGATGATGTTGATCTTCCACCTGTTGTAGATATCCTTCTGCCTCCAGCGCCAATTATTTCTCCTCTTGATGTTGGCACATCTACTTTCCGGCCTAAATGGTGGGCTAATTCAATCAGTGATCTCCATCCTGATGAGATCATTGAGGGTAGATCCTCTAGAAATAAGGGCAAGTAGAAAAATATTGTTAACTTTTCTCTCATGGCCAACCTGCATAGCATTTATGAGCCTCAAACATTTTAAAGAGGCAACAAGGATTCCAATGTGGGAACAAGCAATGGATGTCGAATACCAGTCTTCTAAAGAATCACACATGGGTTCTCTCTGATCTTGCTCCTAGGAAGAAGGCCATTAGCTGAAAATGGGTATATAAGGTCAATTATCATGTAGATAGTACCTTAGATAAATACAAGGCCGGGTTAGTTTCTCGTGGGTTCACATAGCGGGAGGGCATTGACTATGAGGAGACTTTTGCTCCTATTGCCAAGATGAGTACAATTCATCTTCTTCTTGCCATTACAGCTTAGTTTGGATTGAAATTTCATCATAAGGATGTGAAGAGTTCCTTCCTCAAAGGTGAGTTGCAGGAAGAGGTCTACATGATGCATCCTCCTGGTTTCAAGGTTATCGGCACAAAACACCAAGTATGTAGGCTCTAGAAAGTGCTCTATGGACTCAAACAGGCTCCTCGACTGTGGTACATCAAGATTGATCAGTACTTGGTTTATCATGGTTTTCAGTATTGTCCTTCTGATAGTAATCTATATATCAAACACTCTGATGATGATACTCTTTTTCTGGTTGTCTATGTGGATGACTTAATCATTACTAGAAATTTAGCACATTTGATTGCAGAAATCGAACAAGACCAATGCAAGGATTTTGATATGACAGATTGGGGCTTCTCCTTTATTGTTTAGGTCTTGAGATTTGGCAGACTGATGGTAGCATTTTTATTTCTTATTCTAAGTATTCCAATAACTTGGTTGACAGGTTTTGAATACAGGATTGTAAACCTTCTTCTACACCTATGGATAAAGGGCTAAAGTTATCAGCCAAGTCTAACTCTCCTCCTATTGATGAAGCCACTTACAGATAGCTAGTAGGAAGTCACATCTATCTTACCGCTACTAGACCTAATCTCATTTTTGCAATCAGCTATATTTCACGTTTCATGACAGCCCCCAAGGTTGATCATTGGGTAGCAGTGAAGCATGTGCTTCATTATGTGAAGGACACTCATGATTATGGACTTCTTTACACTTGAATTCATGATCCTAGACTCAGTAGGTTCATAGATTTATATTGGGTAGGTTTGGTTCATGATAAGAAATCAACCTCTGGATATGTGTTCAATTTGCGATCTTGTGCAGTCACATGGACTAGTAAAAAGAAACAGGCAATATCTCTCTCCTTGACATAAGTAGAGTACCGAGGATCTGTTAAGGAAGCTTGTGAAGCATTTTGGATTTTTTAGATGCTTTCAGATATGCAAATTTCTCAAGTATGTCTGGCTCCCTTGTTTTTTGATAATGAGGGCATTCTCAAGCTTGCCAAGAACCCAGTCTTCCATGAAAGAACCAAACATGTGGACGTTCATTTTCATTACATTCGGCAGTTGGTTGAAGACAGGACAGTTCACTTGTAGTTGTATCATCTTAAAATGGAAGCACTTCCATGTTAAGAATGTTTATCCCTCCTTAGGGGATGTTTTTGACCACCATCATATTGTCCCCTCATTTCTGCATCCTCTCTTACTTCTGTGTCTATTTAGGACCCTAATTGGGCCTCTCCGAGCACCTCCCATCCCATCTGGCATATTTTATAGGGGTCCTGACCCCCTAGGTCAAGGTTGACCTAGACCTTGACCTAGGTCAAGGATGACCTTGACTTTGACCTGGGTCCCCCTTTCAAATCTGGAAGCTTGTTGGTTGCCGGAGGTCATAAAAAATTCATTTCCCGCTTTTGGGTCGGCTGTTTTGGGTTCCGAAGCGGAAAATATTAAATTATATTTAATATAGGTCTTATTCTAGTGGCATGGGTTTAATTTGAATTTAATTCTCCTATGTCAGCCTCTCTAGAAGATTGTACCCTAGTTTCATATAAAAGGAAGCTTTTCTCTCTCATTTTCTTGGAGCATTTTTCCTAAGCAAGGAACCATCGATCATAAGTCAGGGGAAGCAATTGATTCTAATGAACAAGGTCAATAAACTAAGTGAAATCAAGAAAAAATCTCAAGCATCCATTTTTTCTACATGTTTTCAAGCTCTCAAAGCATTCAAGTTCTCCATTGAAGATCAAGGATTCAATTTTTCAAGCCTTTGAAGGGATTAGGTTCAAGCATTCAAGATTCATCACTTAAACCCTAGATCTAGCCATCATGGTGGTGTGATATTCCTTCAAGATCCTTTGTGCATCCTCAAGACTCATTCATTCTCCCTTCAAGGTGGATTCCAAGCATACAATCATGGAGGTTCATGGTTTATAATTGAGTCCAAGCTTTCATATTTACATACTTGTCTACATTCAAAATACAATTTGCATATCTATTTGAATATCATAGCTTCATTATTAGATTTACTTCTACTACTTGCTAGAATTATTTACTTCAATTATTAATTTCAAGGTTAATTCCTAAATCAGGGTTTGACTAAGGAAAACCCTTCCCCTACAACAAACAAACCTTTCTTCTTGTAGGTACAGGTTTGGAACAGTAGATCGGGACGGAGATTTAGATACCCTTTTCGGCAAACATTCGAGATCCAAAAATAGAATTTTAGTTTGAGACTTTTTAGGTCGATTATGACCTAGGGTGCAATCGGAAATTTTGGCAAATGGTGACATTGACTTAAGGGTGCAAATCAGAATTGTCTCAGAACAGAAAAAGATTTCTGGGTTTTGTCCGTCTCTACGTTTCTATCCAAGATCTAGTCTCAGATTTTTTAGAAACTCAACACAGGATTCAGAAAATAGCATTCTTTGATCTGCAATATTTCAAGGTTAGTGCATTTCTCCTATTCAATTCAATTAAGGTTTTCAATCTATCTAAATCTAAAATACACATTCACATTAATCAAATCAATCAAACCTGGGTACTTAAGATCTTCCTTCCTTATTCTTGTTTCTAAATGATTGATTCATTTATGCATTGATCCTTTCTTTTGGGTTAATCAACTTGGATCTTTCATTTGCATATTCAAGGATAGAAGAAGAGCATCTTATTTACCCCCATAACAATAATAAACACAACATATTTAAATGTAATGTATTTTTATGTTAAATGAACACACCACTATACCCAAATCATCCATTTTATCCTTTATAGCAGTATGTTCCAACTGGGGATCAGACTGCAGACATTCTCACCAAGCCTCTTGGTCCAGATAAGTTTTCTAAATTTAGGGGGCAGCTTGGTGTTATTGACAGGTTGACCATTAAGGGAGGGTATTAGAATATTATTATATTGTTTATTACTTTAATGGTCATCTTATGTAAATATATGTAAATTAGATAGATAAGTTTATATAAGATCGATTACTCGATCTTCTAAAGTTTCCTTTAGAAACTTTCTATTTCTATCTCTTGTAAATTCTTTATATTGATCGCATTGATCAATTTTTAATAACAACAATCATTTTTTACCAATTACTTTCTGTAATAGTGAGGTCAAAATTTAAATAAAAGCAATTAAATGGGCAAATTACCAAATTTGTCTCATTCTCCCCCAAACAAGAACAAGGTTGACCGATCGAGATCATTTCACTTGGATCAAACCCACGTGGATCAAGGGAAATTGCATCTCTAACGCTCTTCTCGGATGAATCTTAACCATTCGTTTCACCAAATTTTCTATAAAAGGAATAGCTCCCTTTGTTCTAAGAGAGGGAATTTGAGGAGTAAGGTTATAATGCTATTTTTTTTCTAGGTTTTGATAATTGTTCTTGCCTCCATTTTCATGGTAGCTTAGTTTTCTTGCATCGATATTTTATCTTACATCTTTAGTTTAATGGTAGCTTCATCTCTAACTTTATTTACTAGTTGGTAATCGAATCCTTAGCTTTATCCCATGGTTAATATGCATTTAGTTTTCTTATGCATGCATATCATTTCCAATGTTTTTGAGACCAAAGTATGCAAGTTCATGCATCTTTCTCATTTCATGAAATCTTTCATTTTGGATTCGTCTAGTCAATGGTTCTACATGCCAATCTGATGAGCATCTTCATAGAATCAAACTCACTTCAACTAGGAAATAATAAGTCACTCTTAAGGGTAGTTTGTGCAATGATTTTGATTTTGATTTGATACTAAACCTATTTAATTAATGATTTATTGAGTGTTTGGTATTGCAGTTTGAAAGCCACATTTTACCACACACACTAGTATGCTAGGTGTTTCATTTGTTCATAAGATAGTTTTAAGCAAAAGTGACTACATTCCATGGTAGTTTTTAATTTAAAAAACAAGTAAAAAAGGGGGTGTAACAAAAGGTGATTGATGCTACTTAGCGACCTACCGTGAGGTTAACAACAAAACAAAAAAGAAAGACCTATCATTTTTTTAAGAACGTTTTGAATAACTAAAACATTTACTTTCTATTTTTAATTTATTTTTAAGATATTTTTGGGAAAGATGTTTGCTTCATTAAATCATTTGTGTAATTAAATTTATCAATAGAAACTCTTATTCCATTTAATTATATATGAAACATTTGATAACATATTTAATCAAATGAAGCATGTAGTTTGTGACATGAACGAGACATATCAAAACAACAAATTCCAACTTCATTTTTTGTCTATGTTTTTTATTAAGGAAAAATAAGTTTTGAAGGGACCTGAAACCCTTTACAAAAAGGTCACAAAAGATAATTCATTTGTTGTCTATGTTATTAACCATAAATAATATGCATCTAATGTTTGTGATGCTCCTTGTGATGATAATGACGTAAATGAAATATTTTATGTAGGCCCTTCCAAAGATGTACAATATTAAGGATGCATCCAAACTTTGGAAGTAGTGAATTATTGCATTTGTCAATCTTCAAGGTCTAATATTGACCAAACCAAAGGCTAGGGAGGATACAAGTACTTTTTCTCAGAGACTTCATAATATGGTGGACATTTCATAGATTATACAACAAAATTGTTACACACGAGATTCACCCACCCTCAAAGGTAGATAGTTCCTTTGATGCAAAAAGAAATGTACTCTTGAGTTAACCTAATGGTGAAGAATTTGTACTCTTGAAAGAGATCTAGCAGGTCCAAACCCTGTAGAGACTTACACCTTGTTCTTAGCACAATTAGACACCTCCTACATAAAGTAGGAGGTAGTTTCATGGTCTAAGCCATCTGTAGACCCAAATACAAATCACTCGGTACCTATAAAAGGATCCATTCCATCCCATGAAACTTCATAATCAATAGATTTAATTAGTTTCAACAAACTCCTAAAGATGCTAAATATAAATGTGGTGTAACCAAAAATGCTGAGTATCTCATTGGATGAGTCAACAACTTGATACAGAGTGACTGGATGACAAAGGCCAATTTTGGTATTGATATCCCAAGTGAGGAATAGCTATACTGTAGTTATTTAATATATGTATATTCTCATTTTGATGCCTATTGTTGGGTATTTTGGTATTTTGGACATTTATGTAATAAAAACATATATTAAATCACTAACACTGCACATTTAATATTTCTTGATTAAATACTCAAACCAACTAACCCAGCAGAATTTGGTACCAAATGAAATTGTTAAAACCAAAAATCGGTAACACTCGAGTCTCGTTCTTAGAATACAATAGCCCAAGGCCCCGTTTGGTTGAGGAATTAGAATTTGACTCAAAACCTGATTATCTCAAAATAAGGTTTTTAAAATTTGGTTTTGTGTATTAGGAAGATAGTTTGGACCATTTGGTTGACCTAAAAGATGACTGAGACAATCCATCTTCTGCATTTGGTTGCCGATTTCGAAATTAGAATTGGAACTGAGAAATTCCTATTTGTGTGTTTGGTTCTACAATTTCAAATTGGAATTAGAATTAGATTATCCATTTCTGTGTTTGGTTCTACATTTTGAATTAGAATTGAAATTTGACAAAAAAAAATTAAGTTTTTTTAATTATTGAATAATGTTTAATTTAATTTTTTATTTATTTTGTCCATTTTTTATTTATATTTTATTTTATTAATTTATATTTTTATATAGTAAATCATAAACAAGATAAAAAAATTTAGATTTAAGTTTTTTTTCACTTATATTTTGAATAGTAAACTTAACTATGTTTTGAATAGTAAACTTAACTTTTTTATAATTTTATAGATTATCATAAACAAACAAATAACAAGAAAATAATTGTTGCATTGCTCGATATCACATCAAAATATAAACAAGTCTTATAGTCCACATCACAATATATATGTAACTATTTCTGCATAATGAACCAACAAAGTAGTGCAATTGTTGCACAAAGAAAACATCGTAGAAACATGACATCGACTTTATAGGTAGCTTGCACTTTTTCCATTGATGCACTCTGGGCGGCAATAGATGTCTCGAGTGCCTTGCAATACTTGCACTCATCATCCACAACAGGTATATGTGTAGATGGTGTAGATGATGTAGACAGAGATGGGGTGTCATCGGCCCACCGAAAGTAGTCACATCCACCGTCATCCTACAATATAAATCTAAGTTAGCATTACTATAATAATTAATATTTATTCTTTGTAAACATTAAATATAGTGCTATTAGCAACCTTTTTCTTATTTATGCAAGTCCAAAATTTATGCTCTGGATTAGTGTTTGTGTGTGACGTCCTCAACACGTAGCACACTCCATCACCACAGTCACACATAGGGACATTTATCATAGCCATCACCATTGTATCAAACAAATTTTTGTTCAGTCATACTATTGAAGAAACCAAACTTAGTATTGGAGACGGATAGCAACATTCATATAACAACATGAATATTTTATATCAGTACAAAATGAAAAAGTTTCATTTATGTTGATATTACAAATTTATACAAAAAAAAATACAATGAAACATCTATAGCATCAAATAGAAGATGGGGAAGAACAGTATCCATGAACTGAATGGTGGTGTGAAAACACATCGTTAAATAAGAAAATGCACGGAAATCCATGCTCTACGATCTTATGCCCCACATTCGGCGAGCAACCATCTCATTCCCCACTCATTCTTCCCATTACTGTCTGTATTGTTAGATGGTCAATCCTGCATATACAAACTAAACATGATAGAAAAACTAAAACTTGTTTATTTTTAAATGGAATACACCAAGGAGTACCATCAGAAATATTGATTGTTTACAAACATGAACAGTAAACAATCATTAGATAGCTCATTTTTTTATCAGCATATGTGGAGTCTCACATGTTTGTGTACATTAGATTTTTTTATCAAATAGTTCATTGCATGCAATTGTGTACATATTTTTTGCATCAACGCTTTGGATCACACTCTGTGATTCATCATCAGGATGAAAGAGAAAAATAATTGAAAGAGAGAAAAATGATGGACTTTTCTTTCAATCCTTTTTCTCTCTTTCATCCCGGTGAAGGATCACAGAGTGTGATCAGAAACGTTGATGCAAAAAATATCTAGACAATAGAATCCAGAAGATATTTCAAAAAAAATTAATATTAAATATGTGGTCTCACAAAATCATCATATGTAGTCTCAGAACTATCCATTTCTATTTCTTTACCTATCATGTGGTTTTGAAAAATGAATGAAATATCAAAAGAAATTCAAGATGAAATAGAGCTTTGAACAAAGTAGAAGTATTCCACTTAATTTCCTAATGCAACATTAATAACAAATGCAAAGGGTATATACATATAACATGGGACAGAATCATGAAGAATACAGTCATCTACCAAAACACATTTATATCACTATCTGTTCTCAAGAACTAGAAATGGACTGTTCTGAGAGTACACCTTGACAATGCATTAAATTAAGCATTCAGCATGTGGTACTCCTTGGTGTATTCCACTTAAATTTGTTAAAAGCAACAGGACTAACAAATGCAAGAAGAACAATAATCTTTGTTTCTATTTTGTGTATGACTAACACTCCAAATCCACAATTTATCAAAATTGATAAATGTGGGTTTGGAGTGTTGATAAGACAATGAAAAGCAATGAGAAAACAAATTTTTCACAATGATTTCAACTAGAAGATGTCATTGCAAGTGAAAGTGTTAGTACAAAAGTTTTGGTCCATGAAAGTTTGAATTCACTATATCCTAATGAATAATGTAAGCTATCACACGGCCTTGATTTTTTACCTCTTCCACGAATGTATCCTAATGAATATTGTAAGGCTTGTTGTGGTTATTTCATTTGGTTATCATTGATATTTATTCCAAATGTCTCAATTTATGTGTCAACACTCATCCATTGCTGAGGGTATTCTTATCTCATCTTTGGGCACTTAATTTTTCTTACTCCTTATCTTGTGTCATCACTATTACAAAATTTAATGATTTGTAACAGCCAAAATGAATGATTTTCATTTGATTGTAGATATTGTATGCATGTATGGTCTGACATTTATAATTATGTTTGCAATTTACAATTTTCATTTTATATGTACATAATTATTTTGCATATCAAGGACAAAATTTGATGCAGTGCCAATTAATGGATGTTACTGACCTGTAGCTCCACAAAAATAGTCAATTTATAACAGAAGTTGGGAAATGCATCAATTCAAAGATACATTAATAGTGATTAAGAAAAGGAGTGTCTATGAAAGTTGTGAAAAGATAAAATTACAATCACAAACATCAAAGGATATCCAAAACTTGCAAGGGAAATCATGTATGGACAAAAAAAGGTATGAAACATAGTTTACATAAAGATCATTCTAATATTACTGAAGAGAATACGACGTTGGTATTTAAAACACTCATCAAAACAATATAATCATGGTGATAATGATATGCGACGATAAAAAGGGAATGCATTGTGAAAGAAGACATCAAAGAGATAGTCGCAAGAAATTTGAGAATAGACAGTCGCAAGAAATTTGAGAATAGACAGTCACAAGAAATACATGAGTATTTTCATCTTCATGACAGTCACAAGAAATTTGAAAATAGATCGGTTTGTCTATTAGAATCACGGTAATTCAAGTTTAAATGTTAACTTATTCAATTGTCAAATTGAGTCGATACAATTTAGATACATGATTGTGCATAATAGAAGTTCAAAATTTGAGAAATTATGGACTATTTCAGAATTTATTATTTCTGCAGGCATGTAGTCCTACAACATGAGTCAGGTCGAGTTGCAAATAAGAGTAACAAATATGATTTGTAGAAGCTGCAAGATGCCCATGGCCCACCCAAAATTCATCGAAGAGGTAAAAAATCAAGATCGTCTGATAGGTGAAAGTTTTAGTAACTTTTGCAATAAATTAAAGGTGTTTTGGTTCAGAGTCCAGACTCCATGATTGATATCAAGATTTAGAGAATCTAGTGTTGATGAATAACAGAGTGTGATTTGAAGTGTGTTTAAGTGATGCTAAAAGATGCAAAGAAACATTTTGATGTTCTTTAACCTTAAAAATGCAACCTTTTTAATTGGTTTGTGGTATGTATAATTTTTAGTTGTTTTGTTTGGTCTAGAGAAGGTGTACAAATAGTGGATGTAAACAAAAAGCTTCAAAAAGTTACAGTTACAGGATATATTGAATCGAGCAAGGTCCTGAGGAAAGTGCAATAACAAAAACACTAAGTATCAACGTAAAAACCATCAACCAAAACACAGTTGTATCAGCATATGTGAACTATGATCAAATTTGAAGTCTTCATAGTGATAGAAAATAACTACAATCCACCAAATGTTATTGAAATCCACTCCACTCTCTCCTCATTCATCAGCAATAACCCTTTGGATCTTTCACGTTGAACTACGAAGGTGTCTTATACCCTCATGAAAACACCTCAACTCAATTCAGGGATAGATTTGAGAGTGATATACGCACTAATCAACACATTATCGTCATCATATTTATCCATTTTGTGAAGGTGAACATTGTCAAGCCATCTTTTATTTTCTTGATTGTTTCACAGATGACATCCAAGGAACTGGCCATACTTGCCTTCCTCCTCTTTCCCATCCTTGATGAAGATGATGTAGGAGTTCCTCTATCACTTGCAATGGATTGATTGGAATGATTAAGTTTATCGTCCAAATCAGCAGCACTATCAAGAGGTATACCGACACCAATATCCTGTTCACCATGCACATCGAATGCCTCTTCCATAGGGTTCCCTTCTTCAATCTCATGGGTCATCGTAGATGCATTACCTTCAACAATGTCACTACCCACAATTACACCCAATTTATTGAAGTATTGGAAGGGATGTCTCTTATACACTTTGGCATTTTTGAATTCTCTTCTTTGCATGTTGACATAAATAAATGGATTAGGTTCTTTGTCTTTCATTATTAACTTTATAAGAAGTCAAAATAGTAGAAAGACCACGCTACCTTTAGAAGCTCATCCCACACACTATCCTCAGCATCCATGCATTGAGTTGCCTCATTCTAAGCGAAGCCACTTGTATTTCTCAACTCTTTCATCACCCTATATGCAAGCTTCCATGTTTTCAGCTTGTTTTTGAAATTGTCCTTTGTTAGATTGAGGTGCATATCCGCATTGAACCTCCTCTCAATGGCGGTCCACAGTTATTTTTTGAATCCCCCGTCACCTTTTCTTCAAAGTTGTACTTGGTCATGGAGCAAGTCTAAAAACTTGTGTTCCATCTCTTTTGTTCATATTACCTTCTTTGAGGAAGAAGATATATGGCTCATGTTACCGATTTCTTCCATGCTCATCATTAGTTCTGCTAGATCAGTTGTTCACAATGTACATATTATTGTTAATGGTATAAATATATTATTGTTAATGGTATAAACATATCACATGGAACCTATTTATGGATATATCATTGCATCATTGTATTTGCATACATTGGTATAATATAGCAAACAAAAAACTAACATGTCCAATACTTCCAGATACGAACAAAAGAAAAAGGAAACCATCATGTATATCAAAGTATCTGCATACATCAGTTTACTCAAATAAAACACATTGACCTATAAAAGTACAACTATTCTAGGGATCTGTAGTCTTCCCACGTTCTACTTGGTATATCATCTCAAAATTGTGTCCACTGGTCTCTATCATGTTGAGACAACCCATATGTCTCAAGCATTGGTACATCTATCCCATCACGATCATCTTCCTCTTTAGTACCAATTTATGATGGAATGTCATCCTCTATCATAATGAATTTGTATAGTATGCAACATGCTAATACAATTTGGGCTTGTTTCATGATAGAATAAGACGTGGCATGCCTCAAGATTTGAAAATGCTGCTTGAGAATACCAAATGTACGCTTTATTGCATTTCTAAGAGAGGAGTGTCGGTGGTTGAACAACTCTTGTCGAGAGTTTATTGGATTTTCTCTTGAAAGCTCCTTCAGGTGGTAGCATGTACACTGATAAGGAGAAAGAAGTCCAGGTGCATTCCAGGATATCAAGCATCCACTAGAAAATATTTTCCTACATAAATAAAGTAGATTGTTAAAACTTGAAACATTGATTGTACCCTTGAGTATATTAAACTATGATTTGGCTTACCAGGGGGAACAACAAGTGGATTTTCTCTTGATAGAGCTGAAGCTAGAACATGACTATCCACAGCAAACCCTTCCCAACTAGAAAGGAAGTATTGAATCTTACAATCAAAGAAACACACACTCAACATTTTGCGACAAGTTGCCTTTTCTATCACGATATTTACCCTGCATGTTGACATCGATGATGACTGGTATATGGGTTACATCGATAGCTCCAACACAATCCTATAAAATATGATACAATCATCAACTGTACGATCAACCAATAATCAAATAAAAATAAAAACCCATACAATAAATTTGTAACACAAGAACTACCTTGAAGAAAGGATCTAAACGGTCCTTCCCACTAATTTTAGGAGTGGTTGGACCAGGTAGTATAAAGTAATCCTCATGGAGTGCTAAGATAGCCATCAACACCTTGTGGAAGTATCATCTGATTGTCTCTCTTGAGTGCCCAAAGTTGTGGGCAATCTTGCGGTTCCTCAGATTGTGGCAAAGGGTGTGGAAGAACATCACAAGTTGTTCTTCTAACTTCAAGTTTATCGTATCTATCAAGCTTCCTTTCAGCCTTAGGTTGCTATCTACACGAGAGAAGGCTCCCCTTCTCATGCGAATTTGATCATGACAATCCACATCATTGGAATGAATAACCATTCTATAAAAAGAATTTCTTTTTTTATTTGTTTACCCATTTGTGCATTGTCTTCTGGGAGAACACTACTTTGGCTATGGTGAGAAAAGCAGGAAGAGTTGTGAGAAGATGAATGTATGTGGTCTCCATAGCTACCTGTCCTAGAACATCAATATTCTCAATAGGATCCATCAATGGCCTGAAATGTGGACAAACACAATGATTTTAGTGAGGAGATATCCATTATCAAGCACAAAGATAGAGCGTACATTAGTTACTGAAACCACATATGTATGTATCTCATGAATTTGTTAGCCTCGTTGCATTAAGAAGTCAATCAGTTTAGAAACACCTAGAGCGTATATTAATTATTGAAATACAACAAGGAGTACCAATTGGTAACGATCACAAGCCCATCATTAACTATTCATGATTCTATCCCATGTTATATGTATATATCTGATCCATTGGTTTAGGTTCATGATTGTATTGTTGGTGATAATTTTGATTAACCTTACCCAAGCCCACAATTTGAATCACAATTAGAATGTTCACCTATGGGGGTTGTAATTCCTTATCTGCCCAAATCAGTGCTGATGAATACAAAGAAAGGTATTTTAGTCATCAAATTTTCAGCCTATCTTTGTAATCATACATGTTCTTTCTTTAGCACTTAAACTTGATCTGGGTTGTGACCTACTAATCTCCTATATTCACATCATATACATTGTTAGGGCTTTAAAAAAATTAGTTTAGATGGCATCCTCATGGCATTTACAAAAGTGTTCTATGACTAGTTCTAATGTCTTGTATGTCCTTAAGCCCTACAAACCCTTGAAATCTATAAAACCCATAAACCCTCATGGCCTTGTTGTATTTTGAAGTTACTTTTCCAAGTCACTTAAGTCTTTTTAAGTCATGTGTGCCTTTGTTAGAAATATATTAAGGCTAGGTGACTGAGAGGGGGGTGAATCAGGAACCAATAAAACTTAATCCTTTTAATCCTTTATTATATTATCTAATCTGATTGCATGCATGAAATGAAAAGTAATAAACGTCCACAACTCTTGACACAATATTTGGTTACCCAGAAACCTTCCAAATAGAAAGTAAAATTGGGGTGGGGATGGTACCCACAAGATTTATTACTGCTGTATAAATTTAGCTTGTTAAAGCTTACAATTGACCACTTTTGACGGCCTGCCCTGTTAGGATCAATAAGGACTGTTAGGTCCACCTTGTGAAAGGATTTAGTACAATAAAATTAATTAATGCAACTCTAATAGGATATTTTTGAAGGACTATTAAGTCCACCTTGTTAGAGGATTTTGCTGATGCACCTCTTAGGATGAACCAGTAGATGAACTTCAATGCAAATCTGATTTGCTGAATAAGATCCAATAATATAAAGAACTAATCACCTGACTGTGATGGATGAGTCTATGATGTTCCTTATACTTTTGTAGCCTCTTAAACAATCTGCCACTTCATATTCGCATACACACTTATATTTCTCACATTTGGATAAACAAAATACCTTATACTTATACCTTATCCAAATCAAATACTTTTGTAAGTCAGCTTCCATAAGATGAATTAACATCAAACAATATAAGCTAAGTCGGCCCAAAACTGTTACTAGGGTCCAGTAGTCCACTCGGGTGATATACTAGCACTCGGGCATTATGTTCTTACTCGGGCAACACACTAAGCTCTGGCACTCAGGCTACTCTATGTACTTAGTTCATATTGATCACTCAGGTAATATTGATTACCACTGTCTGCTCGGTTGACACTGCCATTGCTCGATTTACATTGCAACTGCTCGGGTTGTATTGTTGGCTTGGTCAACTCTATGATGACTAAGTGTTTTGGCACTAATTGACAACATGTCTTTCCATAAGGTCATCAATCTCCCCCTTTTCTATTAGGGACCAAAAACACTTATCATGATCAAAAATTGTTCAAACTTCTGAGTCAAAACTCCCCCTTACCATATGCTTGGGTACTTTGCTCGGGTTTTGACAATAGCTCTGTAAATCGGTTACAACTGACTCTATTTTTTATTTTTCAAAATTGGTTTTGTAACTTTTCTATTATATATATCTTCTCCTCTTCTCTTCTATACATTTATTTCCTTATATGTATCTACAATAACTTTCCCCCTTGTTTTTGACACAAATGCAAAAAAAAATATCTAGATGGTAATACCAAAGTAGGATAGGAAATCACTATGTACCTTCAAAATTTGAGACAAAGTGTTGTCCCAATTATCTTGCAACACCTTCAGGATGTGCAATTCAATCTGTATCTCTACTGAAAGCTCCATCATAAGCTCTGCAACTAAAAATTTATTGTCATGTATGAGTGTATTGGCATGAGCTATATGCTTCTGCATTACATCCATGTAACTGGAGTGTTGACTTAACATCTTCAAACATTCAATTAGTTACATGTCATCAATCTCTCCCTTTGGCATTGATGGAAACATACTACATTATCATACTATACTATTACTAACACAATATGAAATATACAGTTTCATCAAGCTTTCCTAATATAACTATTACAAATGTCTGGCTCTTGGTAAGCTCAAAAATAGCTTAGATTTGTTTCATGTAGAGTGGTTGTCTTCAATATTTAATCCCTTCACTAGATAGATGTATCATCTGATATCTCTGTTCTGATATGTGCTCTGCCTTGACTATTCCTCTTCTTGATAATCTCTTTTTCCTTTGACAATATTCTTTCTCTTTGTCTGAACTCTCTCCCTTTGTTACTTCTCTCCCTTAGATGGATATTTCATATGTAATAAATTTCTCTCCCTTTGTATGATAAAACAAATCTCTCCCTTATGATAATTCTTCCTTTTGTATGATAATGAGATATTTATCTCCCTTTGACAACAATGCCAAAAAAAAATTCTTCTCCTTATTTTATCATCAATATCATCTTCCATCCTTTTGCATAATATACTCCTTGAATTTCCCTATCCATCAGCAATATAATGTCTGATTTTTGGTGCAGGTATGTACCTTGCAATGTACAAATGTATCTGTGGTTGTTCTTCTTGGTTTTGCATCAACATAAATGATCTTCAGATTTGATATAGGATGTTGCTACCTCCTTGTTAGCTTACTGACTAATAGACAAGGGTTGGACCCCTAGTCTCTGTCTCAAGTACTCAAATGTACTCAGCTAGTTGTTCCTTTGATTAAACATATTCTAGTGTCACTTCTTTTGCTTGCACTTGTTCTCTAGGATATTGATACTTGATAGCAATATGCTTAGTCTTAGCATGCATGACTAGATTTTAGACATATTTAGTGCACTTGTATTATCACAATAGATAATTATTGGTTCAAGAATCTTCATATGTATACCTTCCAGTAATTGTTTGATCCATGCAATATTAGAGCAATTTGCAGCAACAGCCACATATTATGCTTCTGCAGTAGACTGAGGGATGCATCCTTGCTTCTTGCTTATCCATGTGACAAGTCTGTCACCCATGAAGAATGCTCCTCCAGTTGTGCTCTTTCAGTCATCAATGTTTCCAGCCCAATCATCATCTGTATAGACTTGTAGCTTGAATTTTCCTTCTCTTTTGTACCATAATCCATAGTCCTTGGTGTTCTTCAGATATCTCAGAATTATCTTGGCAGAAATCATATGTGATTCTTTTGGATTAGTAGAGAATCTTGCAACTATTCTCACTGCATGTGCTATATCTGGTCTAGTGTGAACAACATACATCATTTTTCCAATCATGGATCTATGTAAGGTTTGGTTTACCTCATTTATCTTGTCTTCCTTTGTCAGCTTTCATCCAATAGCCATAGGTTTTCCAACTAGTTTGGAATCTTCCATCTTGAATATCTTTAGCACTTCCTTGATGTATTTGGACTGAGTGATGTAAATGTCTGCATCTTGTTGAAGAATATGTAGACCAAGAAATAATTTGATCTCTCCAAACATAAACATTTCAAATTCCTTCCTCATTTCATGAGCAAAGGATTTGCATAATAATTCATTTGCCCCAAAAATGATATCATCAACAAAAAATTTAGCAATCAAAATATTACCATCAGTATCTTCTTTTAAGTACAAATTGCTATTTTCACTTCTTCTAACAGATTTTATGCTAATGAGATATGAGTGTAGTCTTTCATACCAAGATAATGGTTCTTGTTTCAATCCATACAAGGCTTCATGTAGTCTACATACCATGTTTCTCATGTCTGGATTAACAAACCCTTCTAGTTGTTCAATGTATACCTCTTCTTCTAGTATTCCATTTAGGAATGCAGATTTGACATCCATCTGGTATACCTTGAATCCTTTATATGAAGCATAAGCAAGTAGGATTATAACTCCTTCTAGTCTAGAAATGGGTGCAAAGGTTTCTCCATAATCAATTCCTTCTTCTTGTGCATATCCCTTGCATACTAACCTTGCTTTGTTTCTTGTGACTTCTCCATTCTCATTCAGCTTGTTTCTGAATATCCATTTGGTACCGATGACATTCTTGTCATCTGGTCTTGGTACTAGTGTCCATGTATTGTTTTTCTCAATATATTTTATCTCTTCGTTCATAGAACTAAGCTATTCTTCATTCTCAAGTGCAGTATTAACAATTTAGGCTCAAATTCACAAAGTAAACATCTGGTTTTTAGTGACTTACTTCTTGTTCTTGTTCCATCCTTCTTGTCTCCTGTGATTTGATTATGTGGATGATGTCTTTTGACATACTTGGAAAGTTTTGGTTCAGCTTTGTGTTCATCATTATGATCATCTTCTTCACCTTAATTTGCATCTCCATTGATCAGAACATCATCTTGAGTGTTACCCTGATCATCATTAATTGTAGCCTGATGCTCGGGTGCAATGTTCTGATGCTCGGGAGTGACATTTTGTTGCTCGGGTAGAGTTTCAGGTTCTGTATAAACAAACCTATTGTATTCCTCTGGTTCTTTTTGCTTTCCTTGTCATTCTTTTCTGAAAATTCATCTATTTTTACATTTGTACTTCCAATTATTTTGTTAGATGACTTGTTAAGACACTTATAGGCCTTTCTTTTGGTTGAGTACCCTAGAAAGATACCTTCTTCACTTTTGTAGTCAATTTTTCTATTTCTTTCATCCTTCAATATATAACATTGACTACCAGAGATTCTAAAGTAACTTACATTGGGTGTATGACCATACCAAAGCTCATAGGGTGTCTTCTTTGTGTCCTTCAATTATACTATGTTTAATGTGTAGACATCAGTATTGACATCTTCCCTCCAAAATTTTTGAGTGATGATTTTCTCAATCATCAATGTTCTTGCACAGTCAAGAATTGATTTGTTTCTCCTTTCAGCAATTCTATTTTGTTGTGGTGTCCTTGGTGCAGAAACCTATCTTTTAATTCCATGCTCATTGCAATAATCGGTGAATTCATCTGAATTAAATTCCCCTCCTCTATCTGACCTTAAGCATTTTAATTTATTTTCACTTTGTTTTTCTACCATTGTTTTGTACCATCTAAACATCTTCAATGCTTCTGATTTATCTTTTAAAAACATGACTGTCATCATTCTAGAGAAATCATCAACAAAGAGAATAAAATACCTAACTCCATAGTAGCTCTTTGTCCTCATCGGTCTACATAGATATGTATGGACTAATTCTAGAATTGTAGTAGATGTATGGGTTTTTCTCTTGAAACTAGACTTTGTCATCTTACCTTTTTGAAAATTATTGCACATGATATGCTCGGGTTTAGTCATCATCGGTAAGCCTCTGACATTCCTTTTGTTGCTTATCTTTATTATGTTGTCAAAGTTCACATGACACAATCATTTGTGCCACAACCATAAGTCTTCATTTCTATCCATCAAACAAGTGGTGTTAGTGTCATCAAGATAGAAAAGGTTACCTTTTGTTTACTCACCGGTACCAATCAACCTTCCTGATTCATTGAAGATCTTTGCCTTCTTATTTTGAAATACTACTCTGTGACCTGAATTATTTAACTATAAAACACTTAACAAATTTTAATTCAGTCCTTTAACCCAGTAGGCATTTTCACATTTTATCAGGTTATTCAACATTATAGTCCCTTTACCTTCAACTGGACAGGGTGTATCATTTCCCATTCTCACTGAACCACCATTATAGTATTCAAAATTCTCAAACTTTTGTTTATCACCAGTCATATGGTGAGTGCAGCTATCATCTATGATCCAGACAGCATTTTTACTAACTTTAGATATGAGTGTAGTTTCTACATACATTTCTTCATCTTCATCTGAATCATCCTTCATGGCTACAAATACCATCTCGATGTCTTCTTCTGATTTTTTGTCAGTGTCATCAGCTCTACTCTCAGCTAGGTAACAAGATTTCTTCCCTTTGTCCTTGTAGTCTTGAGTATCTCTCTTATCAGATTGTCAGTTTCTCCGGTGTTCTCTATTTTCACCTTTATCAAACTTCTTTTCATAAGGTCTGTCATTTCCTCTGTCATCTTTTCGCTAGTTTGGACATCTTGCAGCAAAGTGTCCAACCTCTTTACAATTGAAACATACAAGTGGTAATTTACCTTTGTATCTGCCTTTACCTCTCTGTAATCTACTAGCCATGAGTGCTTCAATTTCATCAAGTCCTTGATCCTCATTATCACTATCACTATCATTTCTAAAATCATGTCTATGACTTGAGTTACTTATCTTTAGAGAAGATTTGAATGCAGATTCTATGGATGGTAAGACACTATTGTCAAAGTTATTCATCTCAAATTAAATTAGTCTACCAATCAAACTATCTAGAGTAACTGTATTGTTTGCAATTGCTCTCATTTCTTGAAAAGAAGAAACTCTAATAGCATAAACAGGCAATAAGGTTCTTAATATTTTTCTTACTACTGTCTCCTCTTCAAGTACACCTCCAACTCCTCAGATAGCATTGACTACCTCTTTGATTGTGCCACTATACTGAGTGATATTTTCTCCTTCTTTCATTCTAATGTCATCAAACCCCCCTCTTAGGATTTCTGCCTTGGCTCTTAGTACATTGACATCTCCTCCATGTACCAGCTTCAACTTATCCCATATTTTATTTGCAGAGGTATAGTTTTTGACATCTTCAAACTCACTAATGAAGAGTGATGAGATAAGTTCTATCATCATGCAATTATGCTCATGTTTTTCTCTTAATTTCTCAAGAGTATGAGTTCCTGTAGGCAACACATATTCAATATTAAGGTATTGAGTAACATCATTTCAAATACCTGATAGGTGGAATCTTATTCTACCTTGCCATGATGCAAAGTTTTCTTTTTTCAACTTGGGCATATCTCATCTATTCATATTGTGATCTTTTGCTTGAGTTGTTAAACTCCCTTTCTAAGCACACAAGCTCTTATACCAATTGTTAGTAATAACTAAGAGGGTGAGGTGAATCAGTGGCCTCAAACATATTCCAACACTCAACCCTTAAAACTTAGTACCACAAAATTATACCTCTAGTTATCTTCAGTCCTATAAGATGAATGCCTCCAAATACTAATATCAAACTACTGCTCCTCAGAATACTTTGTAAAACCTTCTATTGTAGATTTACTAATTAGCAGTCTGTCAATTTACCGATAGACAGTAAATTATCTAGAGTATACCGATCAATCCAATTAAGTTAAGTGTAATGCAAAACACTAAAGTAATGACTCATAAACACATTGACACGTGGATTTTTAACGTGGAAAGTCTGTTAAGGGAAAAACCACTTGGGACCGGTAACCCAAAATTTTCAGTCTTCTAAAGTGAGCTCGGTGAAGGGCCAACCCTGTTAAAGGTTACAAACACACTGTTAGGTGTGACCTTGTTAGAGGATTTCAAAGTTTAGTCTGTCACTTGATATCGGGCATCTCTATGCTACAAACCTTGATCAAACACTCACTTGGCCTGTCAATAGGTATCTGGCATCTAATGCTATCTTCATGAACAAAATTTTTGATACTACTTTGGATGTATCTCACTATAGAAAGGATCTTTAAATCCCACTCGGTTAAGAGACTTTTTGAATCAATGGTTAAAATGAAACAGTATGATCTGTTCACATACAACTTATACTTGCAGATTTTTAGATCTATTGTAATCTCACAAAACTATTCTGATCGATATAACTCTATTTATACCTTTGCTCCACCTTGATTATGCTCAGTGATGCTATGCTCTATTGCTTGGTGTCTGCAGGATTCTTTAGCTCTTTCCTCAGCTTGTTGATCAAGATTACATGAAGTTGCTTCTTCATAAGTTTCTCTTCAGCATCCTCTTGTTCATTCCTTCACCCTCACCAATTCGTAATGAATTGAGTTGTCTCTTAAATAGACATGATATCACCATTGTTAGGTTCTCGATCTTCTTGATCTTGGTGTGATCCAAAATTCTCTCCAATTAGATTTAAATTAAAACTCCTGCTTTATCTCGCTGAGATCTTTTTTCCACCTGGACAAATCAGATTTAAATCAATCACTTATCTCTAGCTTATCGTGTCAATGAAAACAATGATAACTACCAGTTAACTCTATATTTAGCTCTGCCAGCTAGATATTTTTTCATTTGTGAACTTTAGTTATTTTCAGTTTCAACTCTCTGATAGCGTCAGTCAACACTCCAGTTCTCCTTGGGCTTCTCTGTCGGTTTACACTATGTTTTTGGCTATCGGTTTCCTTGTCATTCTGCTTGTTGGTAATGCTCATCAGCTTTATTGCTCGGGCATCACTGTGACTTGACTGTCGGTGATCTCTATTTGTCAGGTTCCACTGACCGTCAGTGTTTGAAGTCACAATGTGAATGCTTATCTTTTATGCATTACAGAAAGCATAATCTTTATCTATTTGATTCTCTGAAGTCTTTGACACTTTGATTATAATCGATTAGATTATATCAAGTTGACATCAATGACAATACAATCCATTAACTGATTTAATGTCTTGCACTATCTTTCTGCATTTTGGTGATCAACTTAACATCTTCAAACATTCAATCAGTTACATGTCATCATCTTTGTCAGCTTAGTCTTGATTTCCATGGTAAAGTTGGAAGTATCACTCAAATTTACAAATAATGAAGCAACATTATTAACAATAGTTTCTAGAGAGCTAATAAGAGAGTTTAGCTTTACTTGATCAATTGTAGTCTTACTTGCAACATTCTCTAGAACTTTGTTCTCAAACTTCCTTTCTTCTTTTTGCAGTACTTTCTCTTGACCACTTAAATCTTTATTGAACTTATGGACAATATTTACAAGTTGATCCATAATACGGTCATTCTCATTAACTTATATTTCAAGTGCATCTAGGAATATACCTTTTATGTCCTCCAGCACTTTGTTTCTCTTCTTTTCTACTCAGATCTTTTGTTGTGTAGCTATTTTCTTCCATAGCTCCCCTAATATATCCATCTGCTCTACTGTTAAGTTGGATAGATCCCAATTTGGAATCACAATATCTTTCTCAAGATCAATATCATCATCATTTGTTTCCTTCCCTTATCCACTGTCCTTGGGATTGGGTGAAGGAACAATTTCCTTACCTTTTCCACTATCATCCATATCCTTTCTTTCCTCATTTTTTTCCTTAGTATTCAGTTGGAATAGGTCATTTACATTTTCTGCACCAACTGTAGCATCAATGCTCACTGGAGAAATATTCATAGTCACCTTCTGTGACTCAGTTAGGCTTATCCCAGTAGTAGGTGGAGCCTGATGCAAGGTTCCTACTAGTCCAGATGTAGATTTAGTAGACTTATCTTTTCTCGGAGATAGGATGATCTGTATAGGTGATTGGAGTAGGGATGCCATCACTTCTACTACTATATGTTCTGTGTTGGATGCTTCAATAGTTTCTACTTCAGGTAAATCTACATCATTAGTTTTTTCATTGGGGTATGTACTAGGTACCTCTACCTTGTCTTCTTCCTTGATTTCCAAGATTGTCTTCCGTATCTTTGTTGTGGGGTGCAGAACATCCTCTATCTTCTTGTTTAATATCTGAAAGGTCCTAAACCTTGGAGTGTGATTTCTTTCATATTTGGTCATAGCCTCTTTGACCTCTTTATTTGTCATAGTAGGCATGAATTGCCTCAAGGTTTGTTCTCTAATATCCTTTTCTTTTCGGATTGCATTTCTCCAGGGATCAGATATTGCCTTGAATAGGTCTTCAGTCATGTGACTCTTCAATTCAGATGGATCATATTTCCATCTTGTCATTTTCTCTACAACTACTTCTTCAATCTGCTTATGTTCATCCTTAGTTCTGGAAGCATATTTCAATAATTTTAAATAACTCATACCACTAGCTTCTCTTAGTTCTTCAATTTTCTTCTCAAAGGTAGGTGGTGGTTTCTTAAATATGAATTCTTCTTCTTCATCTTCCTTAGGCAATATGAGTTTCCTTCTCGATCTTCTTGGTTTGCTGGTAGTGAAGACAGGGGTAGGTGCCCTAGGTGTTTTCTTGGGGGCTATCCTCTTTTTCTTCTTAGGAGGCTCTGCTTCTACCTCTTCCTTTTCAGGTTCATCATCTTCTATCTTAACTTCATCTTCTTTTCTTTCAGAGATAGAAGGAGGGGAGTTTGAAGTCTTCCCATACTTCTTTCCAAAATTTTCTAACCTCTTCTTTCCTCTTTTCAAAATCTTATGAATCTCAATCTCTAATGAAATTTTTCTCTTGGCTTCTTCATAGGTACCAAAGTATGGTGCTTTAGGGTTAACAGGATCATTCACAAGAGCCTCAATGATATCTTTGGTCTCATCTATGTTAACCTCATATGAAAGAGGTTTCACCCATGCAACCCTAGGTTTTACTGCATGAATGTATAATTTATCACAATCAACTAGGAAACAAACATCATCTTTTTAGTCTTCAACCAATTGTTTAGGAATTCTATACCTATTATGCATCTTCTATCTGAACTCCTCAAAATATGCATACATGATGCTCTCAAAATTGTCTCCTAAATCTTCTATGAAATCATTTATTTGATACACTATGGGTATATCCTTCTTCCAAACAACTGTGCCTTTGGAAGGGAAAAAAACTTTTGAATGTAAAATAATATGTAGAACACAAGTGAACCAAACTTACATGGATTTTTCTTTGATGCCTTGATGCTTTCCTTGATCTTGCTCAATTGGATGAGTTGCAACTCGGCAAGGTCAAATGAGAGGTTGTTCTGGACCACCTTGTATTCCAAGTCCACAACCTCACATGGTACACTGTTAGGTCAGCTAGAACTATAGATTTTGTGTGCAATTACATGAATCCCAAACTTCAATTCCATGTCTATAACTCCATTTAGTCTCATGCCTCTTCCATCCCACTAGGCAAGAGTTTTCTCAGCTAGGTCATCCTAGGGTAGGGTTTTAGTAGCTTTAGCCTTGTCAATCATAGGATACCTTGTAACACAGTGTACCATTGTCTTGGTAATCTTCACTGGTTTCTCTAGCCATAGATGCATGTCATGAACGCGGCTCAGAACAAACCTAATCCACTTAATTTGTAAATTATGTGGCATATTCATGATATGATTCAAACCCTTAACTTCGAGGTGTTCATGTTCTGGCTTCAGATTCCCGGCTTCACAAAGTTTCTCATATGCTTTATTCATTTCCAATGTCCCTAGTTGTTGAATTGTGCAATGATAGAAGGCTCTAATGTCGTTGATCAACAATACCCTCAGAGGAATTAGGGAATGAGCTCCCATCGGATCTATTTCCTCTACAATTGTTGGATGAAGCTTAAACTTTGGAGGTTCGCAGATAGCACTCCTAACCAACATCTCAGATCCTTTCTTAACCTTTTTTCTAGATGTAGACACCATTATTCTTGGAGCCTTGATAAAACTTCGCAACTTAAATCTTTCGAACACAAATTCACTCAGACTCGCTTAAGTCTATGAATTCTCTGCAAACTAAAAACTTTGTAAACAATAACCTTTCCAACTCATATTTTATAAGAGATCTTACCGTTAAGTTTTCATTAAATGCTCCGTACATGGTAGATGGCATAGCTCAGAATGAAGCTCGGTGAAAACTAACTTCCACATCCTCAAAACCATACAACCCGACTTAACTTGGTTAAGCCTGTGTAACTCAGGTGTTACTGAGATCCTAACTCGGTTAAAACTATAATGTGTCCTAATGCATTAATATGCTAATTTGAACTCGCTAGCGTGTCAAGAACTGATGTAGGATGGCTTTTATGCACAGTTCCAGTAGTCTCCTTGCATATTTATTCGGTGATGGTTGATCCACCCAATTCACTACTTTGGGTGTCATTTGATTCCTCATTGTTTTGATCTGAACCCTCGGGTGATTTCCTTACCCAGTGCTGATTCATCTAAGTTCTAATTTCAGAAAAAATTTCTTTGCCTTTCTCAAAACCAGTATCCACTTTTTCTTTGTTCATGCAATTCTTGCTTAGATGACCGATTTGTTTACATACATAACATCTCTTAGTAGGATTCCTTTTCCTGAGGTGAGTCTTTACACAATTTGCACCAATATGACCATATTCACCATAGTGACAACATTTGCTCCATGTTGTAATCCCAACCAAAAATTGCTTTAGCCAGTTGTTCAGCGGGGTTCCATTTCTTAGTTCTGCACTTGGAAGATTTGTGACCTTCTTTGTTACCATTGAAACATTTTCCTTCAAACTTAGGTTTCCCATTGCATTCACTTGCCCTATGTCCACGTTTGTTGCATCTGTTGCATTTACCATTAAACTTTGATTTTCCATTGCTCCAACACTTATTTGTTGTGTGCCCTAACTTGCCACAATGACTACAAGTAGGTTTGTTATTCTTTTGAGTTCTTTGTTGTAAGGATTCACCTTGTTCAGTATAACCTAATCTAATTTTTCCATGATGTCTGAGTTGAGTTTTATCTATCAACTAATCCATGATTACCTGTGAATTCATCATACTCTCATTGGTTTTCTTTTCAGTATTGAGATCATTCTACAGTATTTCATTTTCTGTCCTCGGATTGATAACTTCTTTCTTTACATTATTAAGTTGATTTATCATATCTTCTTGCTGAAGTGAAAAATGATGGATTTCATTTTATTTTTCCTCTAATCTTATACTCAGTAATATTTTGTCTTCTTGTGCCATATCTCTATCATTTTTTGCTTGATTCTTTTGTTCCATGACTTCACATATTCTGATTGAATGAACTTCTTGTTCTCTTTTCAACTTTCTGAATTCTTCATGTAAATTGAGATTCTTTGCAAGTGGATCTTCAATTACTACATTTTCTTCTTCGAAGCTTCTTTCTTTGTATAAGTATTTAATTCTTTCTTCTATGTAACTTTTTTCATTCATCTGTACTGCTAAATATTTTCTTCTTTTCAGGGAAAGAGAGAGTTGCTCCTTGATATTTTTGATCTAATCCATGGCCACTTGTAGATATATCTTTTCATTTTCAATGGCTTTCTCCAGTCTGTATATCTCCATTACCTCTGATCTTTTCTCAAGTTGTTAAACTTCTAATAAGATAACCTTTAGCTCTGATAGCAATTGTTGGAAATATATTAAGGCTAGGTGACTGAGAGGGGGGGTGAATCAAGAACCAATAAAAATTAATCCTTTATTAGATTATCTAATCTGATTTCATGCATGCATGAAATGAAAAGTAATAAACATCCACAACTCTTGACACAATATTTGGTTACCCAGCAACCTTCCAAATAGAAAGTGAAATTGGGGTGGGGATGGTACCCACAATATTTATTGCTATAGTATAAATTTAGCAAGTTAAAGCTTACAATTGAACACTTCTAATGGCCTACCCTGTTAGGAGCAATAAGGACTGTTAGGTCCACCTTGTGAAAGGATTTATTACAATACAATTAAGTACTGCAACTTTGTTAGGAGATTTGTAAAGGATTGTTAAGTCCACCTTGTTAGAGGATTTTGTTGACACACCTGTTAGGATGAACCAGTAGATGATCTTCAATGCAAATCTAATTTTTTGAATAAGATCCAATGATATAAAGAACTAATCATGTGACTATGTTGGATAATTCTCTATTGTTCCTTATACTATTGTAGCCTCTTAAAAAATCTGTCACTTCATATCACATGCGCACTTATATTTCTCACATTTGGATAAACAAAACACCTTATACTTATACCTTTTCCAAATCAAAAACTTCTATAAGTCGGCTTCCATAATATGAATTAACATCAAACAATATAAGCTAAGTTGGCCCAAAACTGTTACTCTGGTCCAGTAGTCCACTCGGGTGATATACTGACACTTGGGTATTATGTTGTCACTCGGGAAACATACTAAGCTCTGGCACTTGGTCTACTCTATGCACTCAGGTCATATTAACCACTTGGGTAATACTGATTACCACTGTCTTCTCGGTCGACACTGGCACTGCTCGGGTTATATTACAACTTCTCAGATTGTACTGTTGGCTTGGTCAACTTTGTGATGACTAAGTGTTTTGGCACTAATTGACAATGTGTCTTTCCATAAGGTCATCAACCTTATCCTCCTTACCTTTGTCTCCTGATCTCGTGATTGAGGTTGAATATTCCTTTTAGTCTAGAGATCTAGCGCTGCTCTTTATCTCTTAATCTCGGAATGATATGGAATATGCTTTAAGGATTCAGAGATTGCGTGCAGGTCATTGATCAAGATTCAGATGTGCGGTTGGCATTGAATCGCTAGACAAGGTCATGGTCAGCATTTTTATTCAGCGATCTAGCAAGGGCCGTGGATGAAGTTTTGATCTTGTGGCATGTGTGTAATCTCTAGATAAACTCAAGGGTTAAGAAAGTATTCAACGACTTGGAGTTTTAGTTTATCTCCTGGTCTCCACATCTAACTATGGTCGAGCCAAGTCGAGTTGAGTTTATTGGGAGATTCAGTGGTAAGCCTTGTCGCCAAATCTCAGAATGAAAGTGTGGTTAAGAAAAAGATCTCTAAATTACGTGTTGGTGGTCGATGCAATGCAGATCTTGTGGTTGTCTCAAGATCTCATAATGTAATCATGGTTAAGTCAGGTATCTGGTGACTTGGAGATTGCTTTGGTCGCTGAATCTCCATATTTAAGCAGGGTCAAGCAAGGGAAACTCAAAGTCAAGAAAGGATTGCAGGGATAAGATCTGGATAATGATCTATGGCCAGCACCGAATTTCCAGATAAAAGTCAAATTATTTCTTTCTTTTAGAGATCTGGCGAGAACCGTTGATTTTTTTCATATCGTGTGGTGTGCACATAATCTCGGAATGTGACTCAAGTTAAGGGTTTTATTCAGTGACTTGGAGTTTCCTTTATCTCTGAATCTCTAGATTTAATCATGGTCAGACCAAGTCGGGTGAATTTTCATCTAGGGATTCAGAGATAAAGGGAAATGAAGTGCTCAAAGTTAAGGCTAGTTAAGTGGAAAAGTACATATGTGAGATAGATTGGATGGTAGGCGCTATGGGTCAAAGACAAAATTATGTAAGATCTAACATTTGATCCATTACGCCATTGTGCCATGTGTCCATAGCGGGGCCGAGCTAAAGCCAAAAAGAATAAAGTAAAGTTCAGACAATTTTATTTTCATCATGTGGTCGGTGCTTTGCCTCAAACACAAAGATGAAGGTAGTTAACCATTAAGGCATCGTGCTTGTGTGACAAGTGGAAATTTGTGGAACCTGGTTGGAGATCAAGCGAAGTTAATAAGTGATCAAGTCAGTTTTGATCGTGTGGTCAGCGCTTTTCCTTATGAAGAAGATGCAAAAAATATAATGCTTAAGGCATTACGCTTGATCGCCACATGTCCTTCCCAGTTAAGTGGGACATGCAGTTTTGAGGTTGAGGGTAAAGTAAAGGTCAGACAAGTTTGAAAGGATCTGACAGTGGGTGTAAAGCCTAAAGGTAAAGATACGGGGAAGATAATGTTTGAGGCATTGCGCATGTGCAACACCTGGCAGAATCTGGTTGGAGGCCCGGATAACTTAGGGTTGATCCACAGCTACATTTTAAAGTTAGAAAAAGTCTTGATCTCAGCCATTGATGGGCACTTTGCACCAGGGAGGTATTCATTATAACTCATTTTCAAATTTTCAAATTCTTTCTGAGGGTTTCCAGCCATGGTTGCGTGTTGCAGACATTCTTGGGAGTGGCTCGAGGTCTTTCTTGTCCTTGGATCATTTTTAATGTCATTGTTTGGGTGGCTGGGGATGTTTTCTATGGTCATGGTAGCTTTTAATGTTGCATGGTGGTCTTTTATGGTTCCTATTCTACTTTCTATTTTTGGGTTTCTCTGCCCATGCCGTGACTATTCTGCATTTATTTGTTTGATCATTTCTTGCGGCTTGATGAGTGATGTGTCAAATCAAATCTTTTCATGATCTTTTGGAGAAAGATCAACAAGAAGGGAAGGACTACATTTAATTGTTGAGAAGGATTGTTTTTAGGTAACCCTCTCCTAGGGTTTTCCTTCTCCTATAAGTCTCTTTCCTCTCTCAATGTTAAGGGTTCCAGAATGTTTGACCCCAAAGTGTTGGCTCGAGAGTTTTAGTTCCAGGGATATAGCAGATTCATCTTAGAATATATTGAAAATAGATATAAATTTCTTGTAGTCTTTTGCACATTATTGAATGGTGTTTTATTTTAGTCATATTGATTCATAAATTTGACTCGTCATGCTTAATATTAGTTTCTGTCAATTTTAAGTCTCTCCTTGGTGTTCACCTTATGAGTTTTGGATATTCTGGTTCATTACATAGAGTTATGTGTATATGTTTTATGCCATAGTTTTGATCTAGGATCAAATTGAATATGTTTTGGGTATAACATAAATTCATTGGGTGTATCTACAGAAGGATTCTATAAGAATTGTATGATTCGAGATACTTATGTTTATGGCTATGATTCTTTGCCAATAGGTTATTTTATGTTCTCAGTATTTGTATTGAAGTGTCGCCCAATGGATAAGGCATTGATCAAGAATTAGTATATTTGTTTGTTGATATATGTCTGATCTACTTTGGTTATATTATGCCAATTTACATCAAAACCATATCCAAGTTCCCTAATATTTGTGGTTGTTGGTTGTATGTCCTACATAGTGATGGAGAGTTAACGAATGTTTGGTCAAGATTTAGTACTTTCTTACTATTATCTATTGTTTGAATCCAGAGTATAAGGTATTGTAAAGAGTTGAGTTTATTTTGGATTAGGTTTACCTGCCTTGGTTTTGCAGAGCCAGAAGTGCAGAGGGAAGTCTTTTCCTTACAGTTGGTCCAGTTACCGTGCAGATCTCTCACACTTGGAACTAACCATTCCTAATATAACTCTCAAGGTATATTGGTTACTTTTCATAGTGTAATAGTTTCAAACACCAAAAAAATGGTGACTCTGCTGGGGAGAGAAGTATATTGTTGTAAGTGACCAGTAAGTTGACCATTGGAAGCATAGAGTTGTCTTGTTGTTGTCCTTGTCCTATGAGTTTCCTTATTTTCCATATTCATCTTGGTTAGTGTTTTATTTTCCAACTTATTGGGTGGCGACTCTGAGTCTTCACTATAGCAGTGTTGAATAACATATTTTATTTTATACACACTTTCTCAACATGAGTCAAAGAAAAATTAGAGCTTGGGTGAAAATACATGTTGAAGATAGATTAGAAGGTGAGTTCCCAACTAATTATAAGGCTAATCATCCAAGAAAAGGAAGGAAGAATAGGATTGTCCCCTTAAAAAAGAGACAAGAGGAGAACATTAGACAAGAAAAGCCAATCCAACATAGTCATGAAGATAATGTATCAGACTATGAAGAGTCTGCGAATTTGGGATTGGGTGCATATGAAGACTATCATTCTCCTAGTGAAAAAGAGGTTTCAGAGTCTAATACTACTCTCCCAGATTATGACAGCATTGCTGAAGAAACTGTTGAAATGGATAGGAGAATACAAGCACTAATTGCCATTAGACAGCAAAGAAATAAGGATAAAGAAAATAAGATAAGACAAAATCAGATCATGCTTGAACAAAAGAAGAGGCAATTTCTAAACCTGGAGGCAATGAACTATGTTGAAGAACATGAGCAAGTTGAAGAGGAACCTATCATCCAAAAAGTTCTTTCTATTCAAGATCCTAAGAACAAAGGGAAGAAAACGCTGACAAAAGTTCAAATAAATGAACCTTTGAATCCTACAGTTCCCTTAGATTGAATGTCTAAATTGGACACTGATCTTGAATGGGCTATATTGGAGAAATAAATCGCAGCTAAGGAGCTTGAGAAGGCACAATTGGAGGATGCTTCTTTGGAGATGAAGAAAAAGGTGGATTTTCTCAGACAAACTTCTAGGCTTTCTCTTGCTGGTGCTGAGGCAGCTACAAGATCAAATTCCAAGGCATCTACTTCTCAAATTGACACCCATTTTCAAAGGAGACCGACCCATGTAGAAAGGTACAAACAATTTTCTTTCCTTGATATTCTTGGTTATCCTAATGCAGTCCCTAATGAAATTAGAGATAAACTGCCCAAGTTTGCTGGAAATAATGTTATTACATGTGAAGAGCATCTATAAAAAATTATTGATATGATGGATGACTATGAGATTGTGCATGAGGATGTGTTAATGAAGCTCTTTATTCAGTCTTTAGTTGAGGATGCTATAAAATTGGTTTAGAGGGTTGCCTTATGGGTCTGTTGGGTCTATGGATGAATTAAAGGGTTGTTTTAAAGAATAGTATGGTGATAAGACAAATGAGGGATTTTTGTTGAATGAATTCAATAATATCAAAAAGACTTAGAATGAGGATGTTGCTGAATTCAATACAAGATTTCAGAGAGCCATGCATAAACTTTTCCAAGTTATGAGGCTTGATTATAAGGTTTGTCTTGTCACTTATCTAAATGCCTTTGATTCCAAAATGGGGTACCTTCTAAGAGACAAGAATCTTATAAATCTCAGAGATGCTTAAAAGCTAGCAGTGAATATTGAGATTAATAGGAGAGTGTTAGGGAAGTTGGGTAGAAGAGAGGATTGGAAGCCTGCTAGGAAGGAATCAAATAGGTCTTTTTTCATGCTAAGACTAAAGATGAGGTCAATATGAAGTAGATTCTAAGTGCCATTAAGGATTTGAAGCCTGAAGAAAGAAAGAATGTTAGGGCTCCAAATAATGACAGACCATTCATAAATAACTTCAATAGGCAGCCAAGAATGTAGAATTATCCATAAACTACTCAGTGGAAAGATGGGAAACCTATCCTTCCACAAAGAAAAGACAAGCCTGGTGATAGAGCCCCTAATCATCTGCAAAGAAACACTGTCAATATGTCTAATGATGTTTCTTGGTGTGTGGCTTGTCAATCTCCACATAATCTCAGTTATTGTGCAGTTTCCCTGAATATATTTGCAAATAAGCCACAACAAGAGAGGGAAGAGGAGAATAAATTGTATGATGACAGTAGTTGTGCAATTACTTGTGCACATTTGAAGAGTGAAGAAGAATGTGATGATGAAAATGAAAGCCAAGTTTTATTTTCATCTGATGAAGATGGAGAAGAAATTGATGACATAAGGTGTAATGTTACAAAGAGTAAGGAGCTTTTTGTGGTAAGAAGACCTTCAAACAAAGAAATTGCACAAATTACTGCAGACATGGTTACTTAAGCAAGGAGTAAGTACAATTTGAGAAATAGGACTGTTGGCAACACAGATGGCAAGTCAGCTAGTATGTTTATTAGTGAAGCACTAGCAGACACTAAGCAAACACAAGGAAAAGAAAAACTTGTTGAGAGTGTCAAAAGAATAAAGATTAGAAAACAAGAAAATCCTAATAATCCAAATGTTGTCCACAAGGTAAAAACAAAAGTGTTAGAGATAAATATTCCTCTTCCCAAAAATTTAACAAAAGAATTGAGCCGAGTTTGGCCACTCAAGTGGAAGAGGGAAATGTTTTCATTTTGGGAGAAAATGTCTCTGATATAAAATACACCCTTGTTGATATGGGGTAGTTGTTGTCACAAATCACTGTCAAGATCCCACTTTTGGAGATGATGAACATTGAATAAAATTAGGAAAATACCTTGACATGGGTGACTAGCATTAATTCTTCAAGGACTCAGAAGTAAGAAATGAGTGAGAAAATAGGAAATAAAAAAGATAAATCTGACTACAAGGGAAAGGAATCAGAAGAGATTGTCTCCAAAAACCCTTAGGTTTTCTTAAATACAAATCATGTGAACACTCCTTTAGGGGTTGTGGATCCCTTCTTCTTAACTCTATCTATAAATGGTAAAAAGATGAAAAATTGCATGATAGATTTAGGAGCATCAAATATTGTCATGCCTACATAGATAATGAAATCAATGGGACTGCAAGTTGATTCTCCTCATGGAAGATGTCAAGCAATGGACTCTAGAGAGGTGCATGTTATAGGGACAATCAAAGCTTTGCCTTATAGACTAGCTACATGTCCAAAGAAGATATTAACAATCAGTGTCTTAGTTGTGGATATTCCTCCTCAGTATGGAATGCTATTGTCAAGAAAGTGGAGTGCTTCAATGGGAGGAAGTATTCAATGTGACATGTCCTTTGCAAACTTTGATATTTTTGGTGAAAATGTTAAGATAACTAGAGAAACTAGAACTCTTCACATGATTGAGGAAAATGAAGATGATAACAAGAATTGTTTCTTAGATACTGACATTGGGTCCTTTCAAGTCCAAGATGGGAAGGTTGAAGGAGAAGGTTAGCATATGTTATTATCTAAGGAGAAGGATAGCCTGACAGAAAATAATGACTTGTGGACACTGTACTTTGATGGTGCAAGCTCAAAAGAAGGAGTTGGTGTAGGAGTTTTGTTAATAGCTCCTAGTGGTAAGACCTTCAAGTTCTCATTCACTTTGTTGTTCACATGCACTAATAATATTGCAGAGTATGAGGCTTTACTAATTGGATTGAGGTTAGCCTAAAGACACAATATAAAAAAATCCCAGAGTGATTGGTGATTCTGAGTTAGTAATTTCTCAGATAAGATCTAAATATGCTTCAAAGGATCAGAGATTAAAGCAGTATAGAAATGTTGTTTGGGATGAAGTTGAAAACTTTGATGCTTTTGACATTGATTGGATGGACAGAGGTCAAAACAAGATGGCAAACTTGTTGGCCAATATTGCATTAAGACCAGAAGATATTACTTTTGCAGGAATCTCTAAAATTGAGGTTCAATCTAGGTCATCCATCCCAGACAATTTTGAGAGCTGGTAGGTTTTTGAAGATGATTTGGATATCCTGAGATTCTTGTATTGTGAATCAGACTTTGGGAATAAAGAAATGGATTTTAGTGGGTGTGTAGAGACTATGGATGGTAGAGATATTATTTTTGGTAAAGATGTCTTGCAGCTGAAATCAAACAAGGTTCCAAAAGGATTGGTTGTGCTTGAGAAAGCCTTTAACAATAAAGACAAGTCTTTTTCTAAAAGGACTGTGAACAAGCCTGGAGACTTGGAAGAAGTGAACTTAGGGACAGATGAAGCTCCAAAGAAGATATATATTGGTAAAAGGTTGTCTCCTAAACTCATAGGGTTGTTAGTTGATCTTCATAAAATGTATAAACATGTGTTTGTGTGGTCTTATGATGATTTGAAGGAATACAGAGAAGATCTCTTCCAACATGAGATTCCTTTGAAGGAAGGCATAAGTGTTAGAGTAGTCGAGTATTACTAATAATTAAATTAGTTAATTATTAGTTTATCTACTCTTTGCTTAAGTTAGACTTAGGAAAGTTTCCATTTCCTTGTAGTTTCCCTTTTAGGGTTTCGGTATCCTTTATAAGGATTCACCGCTTTGTATTTCATTAAGGAGATTTGTATTTCATTTTCATTGTTGAATATAGAAGATCATTTTCTGTCAACATGTGTTTGCAGTCTCTGGCCTATCAGCCGCCATAGTTGATTCTCTTCTGTTTCTCTCTTCTGTCTTCTTTCTTGTAGCAGTGTTTGCATGCAGGTTTCTTGGGAAGATTTGATGGTTATCAAATCCTACATGGTATCAGAGCTGATCTGTTGTTCGTTGTTCCTGTTTTATTGAAGCACAGAGGGTTTCAGAAGCTTTTTCGGCTTCTTTTAGTGGTTCTGGGGGGTCTCTATTTTTGGAGGCATTTTGGGCCCAAACGGACACTACCATTGCGTCCAGAAGGCCCAAAAACCCCAGAATCCATATAAAGCTTGTCCGATTTGGACACCGGGGCATCTGGAGAATTTTTTCGGCCTCCCACGGGCAGTACGGGCACGGATTACGAAAAAATAATTTAAAAAACCTTTTGTTTTTTAGGTTTTTTATGCATTGAAAAACGTAGGCAGTGTTTAAAATATTGCGCAACCAGCGCGCCACTGCTGGTCCGCCCGCGCTCCGCCCGCACCTTCACCTCCGCCGGCATTTTTCACCGCCTGGCCCGCGGCCCTTAGCGTCGCCTTTGTTCTTGCGGCCCCTGCCACCGGGCGCCCCGCCGCCTTCCTTCTCAGCGCCGCTCATCCTGAGCCGCTCCACAACGGCCCCACTGTCGCCCATCTCTGCGGCCCCGCGTCCCCCAGCCGGTGCCCGCTCTGCGCCCTGCGCTCTACCCGCTCCAGCGGTGTTTTTTCTGTGCGGCCGCTCCGCCACCGCTTCCCAGCGGTAGCGCCTTCTATTTAGCCCCTGCGGGCTTAAAATTCTATGCCATCAGTTCTATACATGACCGTGGGCCAGGATTAAGCGCCATGCGCCTGGGGGCCCAATATTTTTAGCCCCTGGGGCCTTTTTGTGCCATTTTTTGGTTTTTTGGGGGTACCTGGGCCTTTTTCGCTCTATAGGGAGCATACGGGGGTATTTTTCTGACTTCCATATACCGTCGGAAAGCTCTTTTTGAGAAATTTCCGATGGTAGAGGTTAGGGTTTTTGGTTCCACCATTTCAATAGCATTTTTTTCTGTTGAAGTCCGATGTCTTTCTTTGCCTTCCAGGAGTCATATCTGGCTCATCCGGACTCCGTTTTTGGCAAACGAGATATCGTCGAAAATCTGATTCAGTGTGCTATTCAGTGGCAGAGGTTATTTTTCCAGATTCTACTCCAGGTTTTCACTCATCCGCGTTTGGCAGTTTATGCCCTCTGGTGGAGTGCTTGGTTCTACAGGTCCTGGGATCTCTTCTTCTGAGTTCATAGCTCACTCTTCTTTCTGACATCTAAGCTTGCATGCTCTTTCTGTTGCATTTTTGTTCTGTAAACGCACTGAGATAAAGTGCCTTCTTCTGCATTTTTAGATCTTGTTCACCTGGTTCAGTTTTAGTACTCACACTGTGTTATAAAGTGCCATAGGGGGATTATGATGCATTTGCCGCTTTAGGCGCATCCACTTTTGTCAAGTGAGCGTACCTTCCATGACATTAGCCCATGTAGTGTGTCTGTGACACCGCCCTTTATCCTGTGTGTGTGCTTCTATTGCACTGTTGGTGTTCCTGGTTCTTCTTCTGCAGCTGTTTCTGGTATTGCATTTCAGTGTTCCTGTCACCTCTCCCAGTTCAGCATTATGGGGGGGGTTCACCTGTTGGTTCTATTGCTTCTTGGTTCGATTGATCAGCTCTTTAGACACTTGTCTTCTCTACCTGGTCATGTACTTTAGTGGGGGTTCCAGCAGTATCTTCTGACAGAGTTTTCAAACATGCTTCGGAGATGCTTCTTGCTCATTCTTGTTCCTTTCTCTGGGACACCTTTTCCCTAGATTGAAGGCTCTATTTCCTTCATCTAGTTTGCTTTATGTTTTGGGTACCTGATCAGGCCTTGTTGTCGGGACCCATCTTTCCTGCTTTCTGCAGTAGTTTAGCTTTTTTGCTTCTCCCTACGTTACACTTAAGGGGGGGTGTTAGAGTAGTCGAGTATTACTAATAATTAAATTAGTTAATTATTAGTTTATCTACTCTTTGCTTAAGTTAGACTTAGGAAAGTTTCCATTTCCTTGTAGTTTCCCTTTTAGGGTTTCGGTATCCTTTATAAGGATTCACCGCTTTGTATTTCATTAAGGAGATTTGTATTTCATTTTCATTGTTGAATATAGAAGATCATTTTCTGTCAACATGTGTTTGCAGTCTCTGGCCTATCGGCCGCCATAGCTGATTCTCTTATGTTTCTCTCTTTTGTCTTCTTTCTTGTAGCAGTGTTTGCATGCAGGTTTCTTGGGAAGATTTGATGGTTATCAAATCCTACAATAAGGCCTTTCAGACAGAAATTAAGACCTAACAATCCCACCCTAGCACCCAAGATGCAAGAAGAATTGAAGAAGATGAGGGATGCTAGAATAATCAAGCCAATAAGACATTCAACATGGGTATCAAATTTGGTACCAATAAGAAAGAAAAATGGTGATATTAGACTTTGTGTAGACTTTAGGAACTTGAACATTAATTCATTAAAGGAAAACTATGGGTTGCCTAACATGGAAGCTATGCTACAAAGAGTCACTAGATCAGAGTTGATGTCTATGTTGGATGGATTTTCAGGGTACAATCAGGTCATGGTCAAGGTATCAAAGCAATTCAAGGCTGCATTCACCACACCCTGGGGAACTTATGTGTATGTCGAAATGCATTTTGTCTTGACAAATGCTGGGGAAGCTTTTCAGAGAGCCATGGATGTGGCATTTGCAGATTTCATAAATAAGTTCCTAGCAGTCTATCAAGATGATCTTACTACTTATTCAGCAAAAGAAGATCGACATTGTGGTCATCTTGAGAAGATCTTTGTGACAGTATTGGAGTATGGGGTTTCTTTTAACCCAAAGAAGTATGTGTTCGGGGTGACAGAGGGAAAGCTTTTAGGGCACATTGTATCTAAGGATGGAGTTAGAATTGACCCTGAAAGGGTAGATGATATTGACAAGATCCCTCGGCCCAAGAATGTTAAGAGAATTCAATCGTTCTTTGGACACATAAATTTCTTGAGGAGATTTATTACTAACTTTGCATAAACCAGTATTCCAATCTCAAGGATGATGAAAAAAGGAGCAACAGTAGAGTGGAATCAAGAAGCATGCAAGGCTTTTTCAGATATCAAGCAGGCTATCAAAGATGCTCTTATTTTAAGAACATCGGATTATGGTAAGCCTTTGCAAATCTTTTCATTTGCTTCATACAATATTGTTGTTGTAGTATTGTTACAAAAGAATTTAGAGGGCTTTGAGCAGCCCATTTCTTTTTTCAGTAAGTCTTTACAAGCAGTAGAGCTGAAATATGATATCATGGAGAAGCAGGCCTATGCTTTAGTCAAAGTTGTCAAATCTTTTAGGTGTTATTTGGTAGGAGAAAATCTAGTTGCTTATGTGCTTGGTGCTGTTATAAAAGACATTTTAGTCTAGCAAGAAGTTTTAGGGAAGAGGCGTAGATGGATAAATAGGATCCAAGAATTTAATATTGATATTCATATTACAAAATTGGTTAGAGGCCTAGGACTAGAAAAACTTGTGGCTAAGAGCAATCTAGATGCAAATCATATAGATGTGTTAGAATAAAATTAGAGGCCTTATATTTGTGATATGGACTGTTGTGAATGGTATAAGGATATTGTTGGATACCTGCAGAAGATGATACTACCCCCTGACATGGATGAAAATAGAAGAACAGTCGAGTTGCATGTTGTAAAGTATGCTACAATTCAAGGTCAACTATGGTGGAGGAGAAATGAAGGATTATTGCTCAAATGTGTAGATAATGACAAATCTAGAAGCCTGTTGGAGCATATGCATGATGGTGCATGTGGAGGCCACTACATGGCTAAGACTACTGCGCACAAGATTATAAGATCTGGCTTTTGGTGGCCAACCATCTTCAAGGATGCCCACAACTAAGTTAAAAGATGTGACGCTTGCCAAATATTTTCAGGTAAGTTTAAATTTAGTGGGAATTTATCTCTGAAGCATGTTGCAGTTGAGGCACCTTTTCAGAAATGGGGAATGGATTTCATTGGAGAGCTCTCAAACAAGTCTAGTGGGGGTCATTCGTGGATCTTAGTAGCAATTGATTACTTTACCAAGTGGGTTGAGGCAATCACCACTAAAAGAGATACTAGTAAGGTTGTGACTGATTTCATGTTGCAGAATATCTTAACTAAATTTGGTTGCCCAGAGACTATTGTGGTAGACAATGCAATGTGTTTCATATCAGAATAGTTTAATGCTTTCTGTCAGTAGTATGGGATCCAAGTCTCCTACTCAGTCCCATATCATCCACAAAGGAATGGTCAGGCTGAGTCAAGCAATAAGAGTCTGATTAAGATTATGGGGTGTTGGATAAGAATAAGAAAGTCTGGGATTCAAGGTTGTAGCATGCATTGTGGGCTGATAGAGTGACAATCAAGAAGCCCATCGATTGTGCACCCTTTGACTTGGTATATGGTATTCATGCTAGGTTGCCCCGAAACAACTTCTTGCATATGTACAAATTTGTCTAGGAATATGATGATGAACTAGATGATGAGATGATAATCATAATGGATGATTTGATACAACTAGATGAATCAAGGAGGGATACACATGATAGAAATGTAAGGCTGTAATTGCAATGTAAGAATTTGTTTGACAAGAGAACTATTGTTAGAGGTTTTGAAGCTGATGATTTGGTCCTAATGTAGAATGTCAGACTTGAAGACAAAGGAAAACATGGTAAGTTTGATCCTATCTGGTTGGGACCATATATAATTGATAGCAAATGGGGTTCAGATTCTTACATTTGTAAAGATTTGGCTGGAAATACTGTGGAACTGCCAGTTCATGGACAGTTTATGAAGTTCTACTTATCTTGAAGTCTCAAATCCATGAATAGTAGGTTGTAAATAGTTTTTGTGTAGTTTAGGGTATGTGTTTTAGGTTAGTTTCTTTTTGGTTGGTGGTATGATTTTTCCTTGACATTCTAGATTCTGGTCATGCGTGAAAGAGACATACCTCCCCAGTCAGAGCCACTGTTAGGGTTGTAAAAAAATTGGTTTAGATGGTATCCTCGTGGCATTTGCAAAAGTGTTCTAGGACTGGTTATAATGTCTTGTATGTCCTTAAGCCCTATAAACCCTTAAAATCTATTAAAAAAAACCCTAAACCCTCATGGCCTTGTTATATATTGAAGTTACTTTTCCAAGTCACTTAATTCTTTTTAAGTCATGTGCGCCTTATCCTCCTTCCCTTTGTCTCCTGATCTTGTGATCGAGGTCGAATATTCTTTTTAGTCCAGAGATCTAACGCTGCTCTTTATCTCTTAATCTTGGAACAATATGGAATATGCTTTAAGGATTCAGAGATTACGCGCAGGCCGTTGATCGAGATTCAGATGTGTGGTTGGCGTTGAATCACTAGATAGGGTCATAGTCAGCATTTTTATTTAGCGATCTAGCGAGGGTCGTGGATGAAGTTTTGATCTTGTGGCGTGCGTGTAATCTCTAGATAAACTCAAGGTTTAAAAAAGTATTCAGTGACTTGTAGTTTTAGTTTATCTCCAGATCTCTAGATCTAACTATGGTTGAGCCAAGTTGAGTTGAGTTTATTGGGAGATTCAGAGGTAAGCTTTGTCGTTGAATCTCAGAATGGAAGTGTGGTTAAGAAAAAGATCTTGAGATTACGCGTTGGTCGTCGATGCAATGCAGATCTTGTGGATGTCTCGTGATCTCATTATATAATCATGGTTAAGTCACGTAACTAGCGACTTGGAGATTGCTTTGGTCGTTGAATCTCCAAATTTGATCAGGGTCAAGCAAGGGCAACTCAAAGTCAAGAAAGGATGTAGGCATAAGATTTGGACCATTGATAAGGATAATGATCTATGGTCAGCGTTGAATCGCCAGATAAAATTCAAAGTCTTACTTTCTTTCAAAGATCTGGCGAGGACCGTTGATGTTTTCAGATCATGTGGTGTGCGCGTAATCTCAAAATGTGACTCAAGTTAAGGGTTTTATTCAATGACTTTCAGTTTCCTTTATCTTTGAATCTCCAGATTTAATCATGGTCAAACCAAGTCAGGTGAAGTTCCATTCAGTGATTCAGAGATAAAGGGAAATGACGTGCTCAAAGTTAAGGCTAGTTAAGTGGAAAAGTACATATGAGAGATAGATCAGACGTCAAGCGCTATGGCTCAAAGACAAAGTTGTGTGAGATCTAACATTTGAGCCATTGTGTCATAGTGCCACATGTCCATGGCGGGGCCAGACTAAAGTCAAAAAGAATAAAGTAAAGTTCAAACAAGTTTCTTTTCATCATGTGATCGACTCTTTGCCTCAAACACAAAGATGAAGGTAGTTAACCATTACGGCATCGCGCCTATGTGACAAGTGGCAGTTTGTGGAACCTGGTCGAAGATCGAGTGAAGTTAATAAGTGATCAAGTCATTTTTTATTGTGTGGTCAATGCTTTTCCTTATGAAGAAGATGCACAAAAAATAATTCTTAAGGCATTACGCTTGATCGCCACGTGTCCTTCCCAGTTAAGTGGGACATGTAGTTTCAAGGCTGAGGGTAAAGTAAAGGTCAAAAAAGTTTGAAAGGAGCTGATGGTGGGCGTAAAGCCTTAAGGTAAAGATGTGGGGAAGATAATGTTTGAGGCATTGCGCCTATGCCACACCTAGCAGAATCTGGTCGGAGGCCCGGATAACATAGGGTTGATCCACGGCTGCGTTTTAAAGTTAGAGAAAGTCTTGATCTCAGTCGTTGATGGCGCTTCGCGCCAAGGAGGTAGCCGTTGTAACTAATTTTCAAATGCTTTATGAGGGTTTCCAGCCATGGTTGCATGTTGCAGACTTGCCTGGGAGTGTCTCGGGGTCTTTCTTGTCCTTGGATCATTTTTAATGGTGTCGTTTGGGTGGTTGGGGATGTTTTCTATGGTCCTGGTAGCATTTAATGTTGCATGGTGGTATGGTTCCTGGTCTACTTTCTATTTTGGGGTTTCTCTGCCCATGCCGTGATTGTTCTGCATTTATTTGTTTGATCATTTCTTGCAGCTTGATGAGTGATGTGTCAGATCAAATCTTTTCATGACCTTTTGGAGAAAGGTCAACAAGAAGGGAAGGACTACATTTAATTGCTGAGAAGCACTATTGTCAGGTAACCCTCTCCTAGGTTTTTCCTTCTCCTATAAGTCTCTTTCCTCTCTCGATGCTAAGGGTTCCAAAAAATTTGACCCTAAAGTGTTGGCTCAAGAGTTTTAGTTCCAGGGATATAGCAGATTCATGTTAAAATATATTGAAGATAGATAGAAAGATCTTGTAATCTTTTGCACATTATTGAATGGTGTTTTATTTCAATCATATTAATTCAGATATTTGACTCATCATACTTAATATAAGTTTCTCTCAGTTTCATGTCTCTCCTTGGTGTTCACCTTATGAGTTTTGGATCTTCTGGTTCATTACATAGAGTTATCTGTGTATATGTTATATGTCATATTTTTTATCTAGGATCAAATTGAATATGCTTTGGGTATAACATAAATTCATTGGGTGTATCTACAGAAGGATTCTATAAGAAGTGTATGATCCGAGATACTTATGTTTATGGCTATGAGTCTTTACCAATAGGTTATTTTATGTTCTCAGTATTTGTATTGAAGTGTTTCCCAATGGATAAGGCATTGATCAAGAACTAGTATATTTGTTTATTGATATATGTCTGATCTGGTTTGGTTATATTCTGCAAATTTACATCAAAACCATATCCAAGTTCCCTATTATTTGCGGTTGTTGGTTGTATGTCCTACATAGTGATGGAGAGTCAATGAATGCTCGGGTAACATTTAGTACTTTCTTACTATTATCTGTTGTTTAAATCCAGAGTATAAGGTATTGTAAAGAGTTGAGTTTATCTGGATTAGGTATACCCTTCTTGGTTTTGCATGTTCAGAACTGCAGAGGGCAATCTTGTTCCTATAGTTGGTCCAGTTACCTTGCAGAGCTCTCACACTTGGAAATAACCATTCCTAATATCAGTCTCAAGGTATATTGGTTGCTTTTCATAGCATAACAGTTTCAAACACCGTCATACACTATCATGTTTCTCCTGTGACCATGATTTTGAAAGCCTTTTGTTTTTGTCCTCTTCCTTTCACAGGTCTTCTCTATGGATTGTCCACTAACCGTTACTCTTAACACTTGTATTTTTTCATGACCAATATATCAATGGCCTGTGATTCCTTTATTTGTGAAGCTCTCTAAAATTCTACCTATTGATAATATACTAAGTAACACTTACTAATTTAGGTACAACACTTCTGTAAAGGATAAAATTCTAACACCAATCCTTTACAGCAGTGTTATACCGTGCTCATTTCTTGTTATCAATAGTGTACACACTTCCACTCAAATAGGTGTTATTGGAAAACCAAAACCTAATTTTGATTTTTTTCAACCACATTTTATATATTGTTGGGTCCGCTCAATCTCTATTTTGCAATCCTAGTTTCATTGTGCAGAAAGCATTTGACGTGGATATATATGTACACACACATTTATATATGTACACACACACACACACACACACACACACACGTGTATGTGTATGTGTATGTGTAAACACACCACTTGAATGCTTGCATGCATAATTTTACTTGCATATCTATGATAGTGTCTCTACCAAGCACTAGCCAGAGAAAACATAACTTATATATAAAATAGTAGGGTAACCTTAAATCCAACCCAGACCTTATTGATAATGCCAAATTATCCTCTTTATCAAGCATTTTCATAGTGATATGGAGACTCTTATTGCCAAAGGTGTGATGGGAAAGCTTGGAAAGATCACAGCAGAAAGAGCGTTGAATGAGGCATCTCTTCTTTTGAACTTCAAAACTGACTTTATATGGTTGGAAAAGCATCTCATTCAATTATGTGCTTCTCTACAAGTTGTCAATGATCTAACTGGGCAAACTAAGGGTGTGAAAAATTGGCTTCTCTACAAGTTATAGAAAAGATGACAGTTCCTAAAGTATCAACTTCTCAGTGGCTGGAACAAATTAAAAAGGCACAAAAGCATGGAGAAGAGCAAGGCATAACATCTCATGTGCATCCATATATCCTATCCATACCAGAACCCCTACGAATTGAAAGGCCAAAAGCTTATGTGCCACAATTAGTTTCTCTTGGACCTTACCACCATCTTAAGCTTGATTTGTATAACCCTATACTAAGATGAGAGTTAGAAGCATGACACACATCTATGACCTTAAACATAATGTAATCTGAAATGATCTTATACTCTTTTCGTCCACTTTTGAGGTTTACACAAGTTGTGACTAATCCAACTAGAGAGTTTCCAAAAATAGTACCGAGTTCTTATCACATTTCATTTTCATCATGGATCCGTAATGAATGTGAAGTCTTGATTGTCACTACTAATATCAAAAATTATAGCAAAATATTGAATCCTCCGTCCTAATTTATTATAGGTGTTGTGAATACCAGGATTCCACTCCTGCGTGCAAAGCCAATTTCGTGTTTTAGTAAACAGATCTAGGTTCCCTTCACTATAATAGTATCTTTTACTTTAATTTGCATCAAGTTCCTCGAGGTGACTATATCCTTTTTAACTTCAAGTGTTATGGGATGACAACATGGTGAAAGTGCTTGTTGATCTTCAATGTCCATGTTGATCTCTCCAAGAGGTAAATCAAAAGTCTCCTTCCCGTGACTACAAACCAACTTGTCAACAAGCTCGTCAGTCTTGAACAAGGAAGTTGAAATGTCCCTTGGTCAACTTCCATGTAGTCAATATGTATCATCATGGAGTGTCCTTGATAAACTTGCTACTCCTTTGTAATATCTTGTAAATCATCATAACATATTGTCCACTCCTTTGTAATATCTCACATGGTCCAATTGTTTCCATACCTTGCAAATCATTTTTACATGGATCAATTACTTCTATACCTAGAAATTGGATGGATATTTCTTGGACATAGCTTGCAATTATTGACATGTCTCTGACACACATTATAGGATCTGTTCATTCGGTTTTAGCAACGTCTTGTGATTCCAATTCTAACTTCTCTTTTGTTGTAATTAATAATTCTCTTGGATCTTGCCCTTTGATCTCCTCCTCGGCCATTTTTCTTATGTATTCATACAGGTCTTTTTTGAGGGAATAATGGTTCCCCAAGTACCTCCAAGTACTTATCAAAAAAAACACTAGCTTTGATATCTTTTGACAACCTTTGGTACTTGTTAATGATTTGGGGGCTCTCAAGTTTCTGCAATAAATTTTGAATAGGATCAATGTCCTCTTCCTTTCCTAGACCTTCAAAACTCTTTCACTGGAATGCATCTGTCAAAGTCGCTGGAAATGGGCAGTTATGTAAGCCACAATTGGTAGCAATTTGGTGGAGGCATTACAATTACTGTCAATGTTTTATCTCTTTTTACACACACACACACACACACACACACACACACACACATATATATATATATATATATATATATATATATATGCAGGAGCATACATGTTGGTATTAATGCAAACCTGATGATTACATATTTGACATATCATTTCCGAGTTTCTCAATTTTTTGGCAATTGACATTTCTCAAGCTTTAACATATTTCCATAGTTCAGGTTACTATTAACATAGAAAGATGGCTAGAAGCGACTGGAACATGCAAAGCTAAAGTTCTGATCTGACACTGTTAATAATAAATATTATGATTTTCTGAAGCAATACAAGTCAATTCAGAGAGATAAGGCAGTAAGGATCTGTAATAACACACGAAGTGAACAAAGATTACAGTAAGCTCTGTATAGAGTACATGAAAATGGTAATGAATAACTAGAACACAGGAATTGTCATTCTTATAACACTATTTATTGCCTCTCATTTACGAGACTGTCAATTAACAAGCAGTTGAACCTCAGATTATGATTATGAGAGCCAAAAGAATCATCCTCTTTGGGAGCAAGACTAAATCTACGTCACAGGTTTAGATACCTCTAAACTTAACAGTTTCCATTTCTCATGTGAAATAAAGCAATAGTACCGCCTATTGACAGAACTGAAGATATTTTGCATCTTTAATTATTTCAACCAGGGGAGAAAGTCTTGGAAGTATCAAAGTGAGACTTTCAATTCAATACCTAATTGAAAGAATAAGTACATGAACATGTAGAGTCCAGCGGCAATTTGAAAATATAAATGAAATACTATGTATAAGAGAAAAGATTAGACTAAAAGCAACGAACATATTGTAGACGAAAAAAACATATCAAGATGTTGCATTCTTGCAAAGATCGAATTAATTCAAATATGGGCGTTGCAAGATATGACTCTTAGGAAAATGGAGATGACGTCAGATGTTAGTATGATTGAACAAGGGCCTGTGAGCATTCTACCCAAGAATGTAATTGAGTAAAGGTATCAGGTGTAACGCCCCGCCAGGGAACCCAAGAGAGATTAACCTAGAACATGTCACTATGTGTGCTGAATATTTTTTTTTTTAAGTTAACATAAAGAAACATACATTCATGCGGAAGCGATTACCATTTATACACATGTCTTACACTCACATAGATTACACGACTCAAGGGTCCCATGACGTTGAATTACTTAAAGCAAAACACAACTAACAATATAACAAAAGATTCCAT
>MU226000.1:945894-956138 GCA_018584345.1 Thuja plicata
GAACCTTGGAGTGTTACCTCACGTCCCTCGTGAGTATTTACTTTTCAAGAGAGGGTTGAATGTTTGATATCCTGTATCAAGCGTTTAGTCCTATATGTTATGTAGTGGTACAAAACTCACATCAACACGGCTATGACATGAATCAAGGAATGACTGTTACATATGGAATTCTCTTGGACAGTTGCATTTCAGTCATGCTAGTCTCAGGTTTCTTGGCAATTAAAGGTAAAAGTTCATTGCAATGTTTCTTGAGGATTGTGTGATTGCGTGTTGTCATTGGAGTTCACTAAAATAGGTGCAATTGAGAACACTATAATTGAGGTGTCCTTAGAAAACAATTGAAGGGAGCAAGATTCTACAAATTAATTTTCACGATAAAGTATTCTTACTAGAGTTTTTTCTCACATTGAGTTTCTTTAGAGTAAATATTCACTTATCTTGCTCTTGTGTTGGTCATTTTTCAAATCACTTGATTACTCAAAGATGCTACTAGTTTCTGACAACCAAGGTACAAAAGTTTTATTTTTATTCATTTCAGCACTTTACTATTGTTATAATATAGCAATGTTGGGTGAAAATTTTGTAATCAACTCAAGCCATCTGAAGACAAAATGGTTATTTTAGCCATCTGAAGACTCCCTTCATATTGCTACTAAAAACGATTAAGCACTTAACTAGAAATATTTACACTAAACTAACAATTGGGTGTTACACTCATCATTTTCTCTTGTTTCTGAAAAGATGCTCTCTTACTTATGACAAACTTTAACAAAATCTTGTAACTTCAATGATTTCAGTACAAAGTACCTAACCAGAGCAATACTTCTGATATACAAAGGTTAAACGAAAGAATAACAAGTGTACACCAGCAAGTTTCAATAACCAAGAAGCTCACGAAAGCTCAAAGACTTGTGTAACTTCCCATGAAACTTTAGGAACAAGGCTGAAATGTATTAGCAGGTCAAAGACTTCAGCATACACCACAACCCAAAATACATCAACATAAAGAAAATCACAGCTCAAAGACTACAAGTTCATCTCTCGTTCGCACACTTAACACAATCTTTCAAATTCAACAATGCAGCTCAAAGAATGCAAAATCAGACTTGAAAGATCTCTTAAACAAGTCAGCAGCACCACAATATCTTAAATCAATTCAAGGTCATGTAACAATAATGACGAAAGAACACTGTTATAACACATAAGAATTAGATTCAACTCAAAGATTGAATAAAATTTGCTCCTTTTATTGATTCAAATCTGATTGGCACTCTAAAAACAATGTTGCACAAATTGACAGAGTTTTGTTGATATGCCTAAAAGATGATATTTACAAAGAAGCCCCTCATATGTATAGAGGAGAGCTTATGAGAAAAAATAGGGAAAGTACAACTAACTTTCACATATTCAATAGCATAGTCCTATTTGACTTTGAATTGTGCTGTTGTTATATGTAATTACAATTTTACAATTCACATGTAAAATGTCATAAACAAATTACAAAATGCACATAGAAAGTAGACTAAGTGTTCGGAGACACATCTTCATCATCAGCATCCTTTGTCAAGAAGACTTCATTATTAGAATATTATAATGTTTCTTTAATGGTCATCTTAGTTAGTCTTTAATTTATTAGGTAGTTTCTATTTTGGTCTTTAGTTCACAATTGTTTCTTTTAGAAACATCATCTTTGTAATTCTATATAAGGAGCTTCCATCTCCTCTGTTTAATACAACATCGATTTACCATAACATGGTATCAGAGTGGGTCAATGGGATTTCATTAATATTTGGCGAATTTTTTAAGAAAAAATCAAGCCTCTTCTAATCTGGAATTTTTTCTAGAAATTTGTTTTTTTATTTTTTAAAATAAAAACGTAGGAGGTATTTTATGAAAATTTTGTGCTTCGTCTTCAAAGATTTTTGCTGAAAATCACAAGCCTGGTCAAGGGTTTTGATCGCCCGATTTATTGGTTTGAGCAAAAGTCTTTGATTTTCAAGGGTTGAATGTACTTGCATGCTTTGTTGCATCTACTTGCATATGCTTTTTGTGAGTTACATGTTGCATGTGCTGTTTTACCATGCGAAATCTCGTGTTTTGCCGCATGAAGGTTTCTCTAATGGGTTTTAATATTTTTTCCTCAAAAATTATCTGTTGGGCTTTAATAATTTTCCTCAAAAATTATCTGTTGGGTTTTCTAATTTTTTGTCCTTAAAAAATTAGTGGGTGGGTTTTATAATTTTTCTCCATAAAAATTATTGTGGGTTTTTGTGCGATTATTTGTCTTAAAATCGTTTTGTAAAAGGGTTTTACCATTTTTCTTCAAAATCAAAGTTTTGTGTTCCGATCCGTGTCTAAGATTTTGTGTTGGGTTTTGATCAATTTTTCACCTCAAATTGTGTTGGGTTTTCGTCGATTTTTCTCCTCAAAAATCATTTCTAGTTTTTGTAATACGCGAAGTTCGCATGGGATTTCATTACAGGCATTCCTATTTTAGAGTTTTTACCATTTTTTTCCTGAAAAAAACAATGCTTTGTAATACTGATCTTCAAATCATGGTATTTTGCAGTCGATTTTGGGGCATCCTGCTCATCTACACAGTTTGGAGGGTTTCCTGATTTTTCCTAAAAATCATCACAACTGTTCTCAGTGTGTATCTCTGTTTCCAGGGAAGGACAGTTTTGTTATCCAACATTAGGTTGGACGTTTTGTGATAATTTCTGGTCAAATGTTTTGCAAACTCTGAGAGGGTTAGTGGCAGACTCATCTCAGTGGTAGGCTCTTGTCTCTCGTTGCAAAGCATTATGAAGAAGGGGGCAGCCTTCTTTATTTTTTTTCTAGATGGATTTTGGCTTCTTGCTCATTAACATTTTGCACATCTAGGGAGGGTCTCAGCAACAGAATGTTCTGAAGAATTTGTGACCAAAAGACTGCAGTTAGACGATGACCATTAAGGGAGGGTATTAGAATATTATAATGTTTCTTTAATGGTCATCTTAGCTAGTCTTTAATTCATTAGGCAGTTTCTATTTTCGTCTTTAGTTCACAATTGTTTCTTTTAGAAACATCGTCTTTGTAATTCTATATAAGGAGCTTTCATCTCCTCTCTTTAATACAACATCGATTTACCATAACATTCATATCGTTGCAAGATAGCCTATGCTTCGAAGTCATTTGGCCTTGATGTATGGAATCTAACATCTGGAATGGCATTGCATACTAAATTAGAGAATTTCCAGAGTTAAAAAAACAATTGACATGGTCCATGTAATGGTAGAGAAATGACATTGCAGGAAAAATATGCAAAGTAGAAGAAAAAACCCAACATTGCATGCAAGATATGCAAATTTGGGAAAAAAAATCCAACATTGCATGAAAAGATGCCAAGTCGGAGAAAAAAAACCCAAAATGGCATGAAATTTTGAAAATATGCAAGTCGAAGAAAAAACCCAACATCGCGTTAAAATAAATATGACTCCTTGAAAAATATGCGGTTGCTCAAAAATTCCCTGACAATGCATGAGGGAGAAAATAACTAAGTGCCAAAATATTGCAATTTGAGTTTTTAAACCCGAACTGCATGGTGATAATGCAAGAAGTTGCAAGTACGGTTTAAAGTCCGACCTGCACGTAGTAATGCAAAGTGAAAGTGCACATTAGGTTTTAAAACCTAATGTATATTAAAACCCAAACTGCATGTTATAATGCAAGAAGTTGCAAGTAGAGATTTAAAATCCAACTTGCATGTAATAATGCAAAGTGAAAGTGCACATTGGGTTTTAAAACCCAATGCGCATATTAAAACCCAAACTACATGTGATAATGCAAAAAGTTGCGAGTCAGGTTTTAAAACACAACTTGCATGTAGGAATGCAAAGTGAAAGTGCACATCGGGTTTCAAAACCCGGTTTCAAAACCCGATGCGCATATGAATGTAATGCAAAAGTGCGCATTGGGTTTTAAAACCTAATGTGCATATTTGGGCGAAATGAGTATGAAGAAGGTTGCACATCGGGTTTTAAAACCCCAATATGACTTGTCTAACGATGCAAACAAGGGTGATAGGTTGTAACTAGTAAATCAAGCTACAAAATCCGATTTACAACTTAGTTTGGAAAGTTGTAATGAACGCGCAATTCGGGTTTTAAAACCTAATTTGCAAGTGAGGTTTGTGTTAAACATATTGTCATTGATGTCAAAGGTTGATGATCAACATCATATAAATTTAAGAGGATTACTCAAAGTAATAGAAATTTAGTTCGAGCTACTTGCTTACTTGCTTGAGGTACTTGAGCTCCTTGACATGCTTGATGTGCTTGAGCCAATTGACGTGCTTGACCTGCTTAAGCTGCCTTGTTGTCTACTTCAGCTCCTTAGTCAGCTTAGCGTGCCATGTCATCATTGGAATTTCAAAGGGTTGAAATCTTCTTGAAGACTGCATTATTTTTTGATATGATAGCCAATTTAATATGCACTCACCTTATATACTCGACAGCTTCAGCAAATTTGAACGTGGCAGTTTTATTCTTCCTATTTATAGCACAAGTGTGAGAGTGGGGCGGCTTCTATAGTCGCTGTCTATAATTGGTCAAACAGATTTAGGGTGAGGTGGGTACTTTTTTTTAATAAATACTGGGAGTTATTGTGGGTGGAAGTGCATTGATTGATTTTCTTCAGCTGTCTTTGAGAGAGCAGCTGATGCCTGATTTTAGAAATATAACATTGTTGCTGGGCGGTGAATTCTGGTCCTCATTTTTTAAAAGGAACAGATTTTTTATGTAATATAAGCTTTTATGATTGAAAAGTTTTTTTATCCCAACTTAAAAAGGGAACTGGAGCTGTTCTATTGCAAGAGATTAAAAATAATATAGCTGTGTATTATTTTGAAGATGTCACGTTTCATAGGGTCGTTGTTGTGTAATGTTAAAGATGGAGGAATGCGGCATTTTTTATTAAGTGGAGCAATAGCTTTGTCGTTACCTGGTGTGCAGTTGGCAGCATATCGTACAGGTGAAATTGTGGGTGTATTGAAGTCAATTTCTAGCATTAATGTATGTTGGTAGTGCCAAATTTCTGGCAGACAAGGGGTGTGCGTTAATATTGTTGCAGTTATTGGATAGTATTAAAAAAAGGAAGTCGAATATGTTATTGTTGACGAGTAACTGTAGAACAAAGGAATATATTTTTCTGAAAAAGCAGCATTCTGGGTGAAAGACATTTGAACCGATGAATACAGTCTCATCGCAGAGTTGAAAGAAGCTCGTTCTGGATGACAGTGGTGGATTTCTCTCCATCAAGAGAGTGGAAATACATTTGCAGGGGATGTACAAAAAGCTGCGATTTTTGAGTGACTGATTATTGAATGCTATGGAAGTGAGTATGGTTGATAATAATTTCTACAGGAGGTGTGCATTTTCTTGCTTGAAGAGAATTTTTATATTTGCATTATGAAGATAGCGTGTGGAGTTGAAAGGGAATTTTCAGAAGGTTGTGTGTGTTGTTTTTGCCTCAGTTGTTCGGAGTTGGTGCTTCGAAGAGGGTTGGTGCTCACATTTGTAATCTAGGTTGGTGCCCATTTTGTTAATGAAAATCTATTTGTATGCTGTGGTTTTTCTCACCTGAGGGTTTTCTATGAAAAATTTGGTGTATGTGTCTTTATGGTTGCTCTCTTTATGCTTCATATGGTTTCACAATTTTAAATGTTTATAAAAGTACTGAAATACTGATTCAGCCCCCCCCCCCCCCCTCAGNTTCCGCCCCCCCCCCCCCTCTCAGTATTTCCTGTGTGCTCTTCAGTTTGGAGGTGCAGTGATGTGCAAATCGGGTTTTAAAACCCGATTTGCAACTTTGCGTTTGCAACAAATGAATGCGATGTAAATCGAGTTTTAAAACCCAATTTGCATCTTGGTTGTGCAAAGGACGTTGGGGGTGCAAATCGGTGCATGATATGCGATGTCGGCGTAGATATAAAGTTTGGGATTTAAAACCCGAACTGAATATTTGCAGCTAAGACACATGCAATGTCAAAGAAAAAACTCGATCCTGCAGGGCACAAAAAATTTCCAGACAAATAGTCTAAGACTGTGGTGGTCGCGGGGCCAGGCCGCCGCGGGGGAGGGGGGGGTGAGCCCTCCCCACGCCACGAGGTGGTGGTGGGGGGAGGGGGTGTTGGCCTCCGCCGCCCCTCAAACTAGAACAGTCCGCGCACAGGCTGAGAAACGAACAGCATATTTTTTTTTAACATTTTTTTTACATAAGGATTATATATATATAAAAACATGTATATATGTTTCTCTAAAATTCATGACAGTAATAAGTTTAAATAGCAGAATACATTTGGAAATATATATATATATATATATAAAGTAAATCTCAGCATTAATTTAATAACATAAGGAAAATAAAGAAACAGAAATATGTATATAATTTAATATATATATTTGAATAGATATATATAAATATATATATATATGCATTTAATTATATAAAAAAAAAATTATTTACAGTTTTTAGATACATTAAAGCTATCTATGAGAGATACATTTGATAAAAGCAAACAACATTCTAAAGTAACATTTAATACATAAATGTAGATGTAATTTTCTTTCTATACATATGTAACTCTTAATTCCCAAAACTTTTATCAATACTAAGTAATCTTTCAAGGTTCTCACTTTTTTTTTGAAAACCAAATGACAAGAAGTATTACATTACTACTAAAGCAATTTTCAATGAAATATATAAACATTACATGAAGATTTTTATTGCTAGCTAGCCTTCTCATATAGAAAATAAAATGCTAAAATTAATTTTTAACTCTGTTAATCCCCCTTTTCAATCACATAGTAAAGAACTATTTGTTGTACTCATAATAAAGAACATATAACCAAATGTAAGATTTCTTCAAATCCCAAAACTGTATAACTTGAAAACACTAATTACAACTTTACAAGGCTTACAAAATTTCTTGAAACAAGAATACAAAATATAATCCACAAGGCTTTTATATCAGCAACTTAAAGGAAGACAACATTATTTTCTTTTTCTTTCTTAAAAACAGCAATATTTTCTTCTTTAAAATCTTTCTCCTCAACCTTCAAGGGTTCAAGCCACCCAAAAATCTACAAAAAGAGAAGATTTGAAAAGACTGTGGGAGTGTTAATATTATGGCCTTTACGGCTAAGATCAACATTATGCTTTGAATAAATAAGGACAATTAAGATAATAATAAATGTTGTGGAAATATATTTATTATTATCTTACCTTTGATTAATTAAATAATATATATATATATAGAGCGATTTGTAGATAATAATAAATAAAAGGTATTTATTATTATTATTAAATAACAGACTTGAGGGCCCAAGTCGGCTACCTTGGAGAAGTATGTCTTTTCTATCCAAGCTCTTATATATATCCGATTCTTGGAAGGAAGAAGAATATCAAAAACATAACATATGTCTTCCTCCTTTAAGAATCGAAATCCGCCATTAGCAAATTCTTAAGAGTGTGAAATGCATCTACCATTGTGGTGCGAAATATATCAGACTTGAGGAACGAATTCAAGGGTTTGAATTAGTGAGTTCTAGCGCAGAAATAAGAAGCGAATTTGGACTGGTTGTAAGGGCGAATTGGAGCAAATCGCAGCAGCCCTAAAAAGATGAATTAGGGTAGAATTCGTGCAGATGCATAGAGTGAATTCAAGCTGGTGCGAAATCCAGCAATATGCATATATCTGCCTTTAAGAACACTTAAAGTGCAGATTGATTACAATGTTTAAAGTGCAGATCATAGGACAGATCTGAGGCAATCCTAAGTTCAGATTGATGACACTTTGGAGCACAATTAAAGAAGCCCTAGATGGGCTAACTCGGGTCACATTCAGAGGGAGTCGAAGGATCAGTTTTGAAGTCTCCTAAGTCTGATTTCAGAGATACTATCCGGGTACTATCTCTCCTTCTTTGTCATTATTTTTCTTTATATCCTATGCTTAGTTGTTGAAAGACCTCTATAGATTGTATTTTCCTTGCTATAATCTGAAAATATTAGCATGGTATCAAAGCCTAGGTAAAGGAAAGATCTTTTCAGATTTAGGAATTCAGTCTAACTCTTTCAAAACTAAGAAACACTTTGAGGGTTTTAATTTACATCAAGATCTAGGATTCTGAATATGCAAATTCGTTGGTCTTTGAACCTTCTACACCTTCTATTGGAAATTTATTGGTTCCTATGATTACCATGGTTGTGAAACCTTCTCATGATCTTATAATTGGCTAGGAAGATATGAGTAGACTTCAAGATTGTGTCAATCCAATCCTTCACATTTGGTAGAGCCAAATCACACAATGTTAACCAATTGCCCTTCTTGAGCATGTTGTCTTCCCTCTAGGAAAATTTCAAATTAATTGGTTGGTACAAGTTATCTGGGAACATACATTGAGAGGGAGTAGATTACCTTGAGTAGCACAAGGCCCCAAAAATCTTAACTTGGTGTGACTTAAAACATTCATGGATAAAATGAATTATGGGTATACTAAAACCCTATCCCTATATGGTTCTATGGAGGGGACCACATACTGGATATGTGGATTGCAGAAACCCACCTTAGTGCATGGTATGCACGATCATAAAAGGGAGTTCAATCATGGGCTCACTTAGTTTTGCGTTATAAACTCCCTCCTTGTTTTGGTTATATGCATTTACTTGATTTGTGTATGAGTGGCGTCATACACAGCTACTTTTGGATATTTGACTTACCTTATGTGTGTTACTTTACTTTGGCTGCATATTGGCATATAGTTTGTATTTAAATATTCAATGTATGAATGGATCATACTTAATATATACATTATATTATCAGCACTACCTCACATTGAGTAATGTCTAATGTTGCATTACATTGGTTTACTTTTGCAACATGCTTCCTATATTCATGGTTGAATTATACTTGTTCTATGAGAGAACTACATTTGGATATGTACATTGGTTATGCATATATGGATTCATGTTCAGATATTCTTATGACGATAAGATTTAATTTTTGATATTCTTATAAGAGTTAATTTTGGTTATTCTTATGTTTATGTGGATTCATGAGATAAGATTCTGCTTATATGATTATTCATTTGATTACACTTATGCTAATGGCTAAGTTATTCTTATGAATTAGAGATTTAGAGAATATCATGGATTTGATATTCTTCCCATGGATCAAGGATCCATTGTTGAGTATTTGGTGGACATCATGGACTTGATGTCTGGAGACCATTGCTCTGAGCATTTGGTGAATATCATGGACTTGATATTTGTTAGACCAAAGCTCATGATATCATGGACTAGATATCTCTTGGATCAGGGATCCACATTTGAGTACATGGTGACATCATGGACTTGATGTCGGGAAGCCATTACTCGAAGCATTTAGTGAATATCATGGACTTGATATTCGGCCAATGTTGTTGATTTCATGGATTTGATATCGGTTGAGTCTTTGTGACTCGTGGATCTTGGATCCACAGGTTGAGTACATGGTGACATCATGGATTTGATATCAAGAAGCCATTACTCGGAGCATTTAGTGAATATCGTTAGACCAATGCTCATGATATCATGGACTTGATATCTCTTGGATCAGGGATCCACATTTGAGTACATGGTGACATCATGGACTTGATGTCAGGAAGCCATTACTCGGAGCATTTAGTGAATATCATGGACTTGATATTCGGCCAATGTTGATATCATGGATTTGATATCGGTTGAGTCCTTGTGACTCGTGGATCTTGGATCCACAAGATCCACAGGTTGAGTACATGGTGACATCATGGATTTGATGTCAGGAAGCCATTACTCGGAGCATTTAGTGAATATCATGGACTTGATGTTCGGCCAATGTTGTTGATATCATAGATTTGATATCCAGTGTAACCCGGGGACGCGTACCCGGCCCAAAACCTCGGAGTACCCGGTACCGGGACGGGTACCGCTCAAGCACTGTCGTACTACGACTGCACTCGTCCCCGCACCCCTTGGGTACTCCGATACTTGGGAACTCTAGGACTGTACTTGGGTACTCCAAGACGGTACTTGGGTACTTCGAGACTGTACTTGGGTACTTGGGACGGTACTTGGGTACTCATTTTGATATCAATCATGATTCATATCATGCTACTCATTGTAATCATGATCATCTTTATGATATTAATAATTATCATATTTCATATTTGAACAATGAATTTTGAATC
>MU226000.1:956347-975500 GCA_018584345.1 Thuja plicata
GCAGCACCCCTTGCCCCTCCCCCCTTCATCCCCCCGCCGTACCCCCGTCATACCCAAATTGAGGCCCTTTTTTTTTCCCGTACCCGAAACTTGTCTCAGCGTCCCCCCGTCCCGACGCACCCCCGCGTCGGGGTTACACTGTTGATATCGGATATGATGACATCATGGACTTGATGTTACCTTGAATATCATGGACTTGATATTCTATCACTTGAGTCATGGAGACTCGTGGATCTAAGAAATCCACACCTGACTAGTAAACATCATGGACTTGATGTTACCTTGAATATCATGGACTTGATATTCTATCTCTTGAGTCGTGGAGACTCGTGGATCTAGGAAATCCACATCAGGTTGGTAAGCATCATGTGACTTGATGTTACCATGAAATGATGATTTTCATATGGATATGAAATCTCTACTTTGGGAATGATATACATATGTGACTTATGTTCTCATCATATTTGGTAGATAGGGATCTACCTTCATAGATGTGAAATCTATGATACCATTGGATAAGGAATCCAATATGGTTATGTTTTTGTTACCTCTATCAAAGGATGATAGACATGTTAAAAGGTTGTGTCCTACTATAGACGGGAGATGAATAGGTTGATCTTTTCCTCAAGTCCAAGAGGGAGTGTAAATATTATGGCCTTTACGACTAAGATCAACATTATGCTTTGCATAAATAAGGACAATTAAGATAATAAATATGTTGTGGAAATATATTTATTATTATCTTACCTTTGATTAATTAAATAATATATATATAGAGTGATTTGTAAATAATAATAAATAAAAGGTATTTATTATTATTATTAAATAAAAGACTTGAGGGCCCAAGTCGGCGACCTTGGAGAGGTATGTCTTTTCTATCCAAGCTCTTATATATATCCGATTCTTGGAAGGAAGAAGAATATCAAAAACATGTCTTCCTCCTTCAAGAATTAAAATCCACCATTAGCAAATTCTTAGAGTGCGAAATGTATCTACTATTGTGGTGCGAAATATATCAGACTTGAGGAACGAATTCAAGGGTTTGAATTAGTGAGTTCTAAGGCAGAAATAAGAAGCGAATTTGGGCTGGTTGTAAGGGCGAATTGGAGCAAATCACGATAGCCCTAGAAGGGTGAATTGAAGCAAATCGCAACAACCCTAAAAGGATGAATTAGGGCAGAATTCGTGAAGATGCAGAGTGAATTCAAGCTGGTGCGAATTCCAGTAGTATGCATATATCTGCCTTTAAGAACACTAAAAGTGCAGATTGATTACAGTGTTTAAAGTGCAGATCATAGGATAGATCTAAGGCAATCCTAAGTTCAGATCGATGACACTTTGGAGCAGAATTAAAGAAGCCCTATGTGGGCTAACTCGGGTCACATTCAGAGGGAGTCGAAGGATCAGTTTTGAAGTCTCCTAAGTCTGATTTCAGAGATACTATCCGGGAACTATCTCTCCTTTATGATTATTTTTCTTTATATTCTATGCTTAGTTGTTGAAAGACCTCTATAGATTGTATTTTCCTTGCTATAATCTGAAAATATTAGCAGGGAGCTCACCTCCCATCTAGGTCTCTATGAGACCACCCCTAAGCTAGGGGAAACAAGAGTGGATTGGGTAACACACATGCACACACAAAATCAGCAAAAATGCATTTCAACATAGAACACCCTCCCAAGCTTATAAATACATTGGGTCACCTCTGGGCCCATATAAGGGGTGAAGGTGGAAAATGAACCAATTAGGAGATGTCATAAACATAACTTGCCAAATATACATATGCCTTCACAAGGCTCTCAAAATGCAACCAAAACCTTCATTCCTTCTCCCAAAACTTTCTCCCCTTATCACCCCCGACAATAGAGCAAAACAATGGCACATGGAGCCCATACATCAATGTCTTATCCCTCTTCTTCCATGAGAAGAGACTCTGCACTAAGAGGCATTCCCAAGACCCTTCACCCACAAGGCTCTCTACCCTCCCAAGGGTGAGTCTAGCCTTTCACACCCAAAAACATCACAAACACACACACAAAGCAAGAAACAAAGGAAAAACTCATGAAATCCACAACACAACACTTAGCTTCACATGATAACAAATCCACAAAGAGAAACAATACAATATTGAAAATGCATAACATATGAGATTTCTTTTGGCTTGAGAGCACCAACCTTGCTCTAAGCTAATGGCAAAATGAGATGAAGTTGAGCCTTTTTTCTTCCTTAAGCTTTTCCTCTCCTTAGTCAAATCTCCAAGTCTCACTAACTCAACTAGCAGACTCCAAGTTTGGAGAGTGGGCAAACAACCCAAACTTTCGTCCAAACTTCCTCTAAAAGGGTTCACTCACCAACTTCGCACCTACTAATCAAAATGAGAGATGACTTGAGTCCTCTTTTCCTTCCACCTTGTCTTAAATGAGAGGAAGACCAAAGTTGTGGAGAAGATGATGGTCTTGTCTCTCTTCAATTTTCGCCACTCTTGAAAAAGGGTACTTTTGAAAGGCCATAAATGAGATTTGGACAATCAAATGGCTAAAAATTAACTTATAACCCATAGTACACCTATAGGGCTAACTAATTTTAACCCTAACTACCCCCTTGGGCTCATTCTAACCCCTATAAAACCCACTAAGAGTTAACCCACGAAATTATATGATGGGACTCAAGGTTTGACTTCAAAAACAAGTAACCCTACATGGGGACACTACATGGTGACTCTAAGGTAAGTGTCTAATCTCTCTTAACTCCAATGGGCATCCCAACTCACTTGCACAAGTGTCAATTGACACCACAAAAGCACATCACACTTACACAACACTTGGCATGCTTAGTTAGAATTACACATAAGAACAATTTACAATAACATACATGCATATCCAAATTTACTAAATAAATCACAAAACAACAAGGTTATATCTCTCTGTAGAGTTAACCTTTGTTCTTTACTGATTTTCACATAAATCCAATCTTGTTTCCCCGGTTTAAGTCCATGGTCAATTTACCTATACACTTGATCAAAGCATCAGTAGCTCATGAAAGAAATCATACATATGGCAATTGTAAGAAAATTAATACATTTAACTCATTTATAATGGCAACCAGTATTTCTTATATTTCATCATGAATTAACACATTATTTGCAGAATTAGGTCTTCCACAAGCTTATACATGTTCACACTCAAAATCATTTAATCACGTCTTGTAACATTCACAATTTAACTATCAAAAGAACATTTGCATAATCTAGTTCCCAAGCATAACTCAATTATCATCGAATTCACCACAAAACATTATAATATCGAAAACATAGGATTCAAAATTAGATCTTTCTACTGAAGTCATAACATCAAAATTGATCAATCAAGAGTATATAAAAGTATATTCTAGCATCGTCAAAATGTAACATCATCACATAGTATCTAAAGATAAAAATCACTGTCCAACAAGCCAATGTATCAGAATAATGTATCATCTCGGTAACCAAGTACGAAAATATCAGCTGTGTTATGATGGGTCAAGGTAGGATCCCACAATAACAGTATCAAAATATCATCTCAACTAGTCATATCATAACATAACAGGATCTCACAACGCCTCTCAAGTCTAAGGTAGGTCACATAAATCAATTAGACAAAAGATCACCCCGGGGGTACCATCTCACACGGGTTCAACATAGACATGAATACAAGATTAACTCCACTCCCCATCCTTCAAGATGTCAAACGTTGAAGGAAAACGAGGGAGGCTCTACATCATCCCCCCAAGGACTGGGCTTACTCCTGGAAGCCGACGCACCTAACCAAAAGTAGCACGTCAAGGTGCGGAAACAATATCTGATCTAGGTGTGAGTACACATATTGAGGTTTTCTTTCTTATGCATTTGTGCATGGTTAGTATAGTTTAATGGTATCCTCGCATGGATAGGGGGACTATTGATTCAAATCCTAATGGGGTGTGGTGCATTGCACCTACTTCATTATCACAATTAGAGTGAGTGGTATAAGGCAAAACCAAGTTGTACATGGGCACCTTAAATTTTAGCATCATTATGCTTTCCGCTTAAAGAGTGATGTGTGTACACTTTGGGAAATAATAGAAAGAGATGCCTATCCATGATGGATAAGTGTCTCACTATGGTGGAAGGTCACTTGGGGGTAGGAATTATTGTCCCCAGGGTGCTTGGTAGGGGAAAGGATGTGTTAACACTGCAAGTGTGCGACAACCTGATGGGTTACTGCTCTTTGTGGCATCATGTGTGCCTAGCATCTATTCTTTGCGACCTCACTTTTACCATGCACTAAGTGCAATAAGGCCCTTGTCTAACTCAAAACTATCCTTCTTTGTGTGGAGTAGAGTTTGCAATCAAAACCTTGGAAGTTCTGCATGGTGTCAAAACCGTTGAAGCCAATTTGGGGCTTGTATAGTAAGTTGAACCCCAGTGATGGGAAGAACCCTGGAAATTGTTTGTCAGCCTTTTTGTAGATCAGTGAGCACCCCTCCTCCGAGAGAGTTCGTGATTTATGTTGTAACCTTGTGATGATTCTTTGACATAGGGTTGAGATGGTAATAGCGTGCCTTATGGAAAGTAAAGCGTGTGTGTGCAAGTTGAAGGAAACTGGTATTGGCACTTATATTGCTTCAAGTACCGAAAGTCTAGTAATGCGTAGGTGGGGTACATTGCTTGATAGGTGAGTATTGGGTATGTGCCTGGAAGTTACTAAGTAGTGTTACCCTCAGATCCTTGGTGGATACTCCCTCTTATGTGTTCGATTTCAGATGCATTGCTCTGTGAATGACTTTCTGGACTTGTTTATTTTCTTAGTGGAACTTTCCACATGTTGTGTGGGCTAGCATCTTTTGGGTATTTCTTTTAATTGGAATCAGTCACCAACTGTTGTATCTAATTCTTATGACGATTGTCACTTTGGATTTATTGTTGAAATGAGCTCATTTTGAAAATTTACTGTTGAAATTCTTAATTTGTTTCCCCTTTCAAGATTTACTTTTGATCATGGTGACTATTCTAAATGTTTTCTTATGTTGGCCAGTCCTATGTTCTGTGACTCTATCAGGCTCAATGTGGGCCACTGATAGTGCGTATAAGGAGAACACCAAGGAGAGCGTATTATTTTGTCTTGTTGGGTAACACTAAATTTGTGAGGATGAAGTCTCAACTCTATTTTAAAGGTGTAACAAGGTTAGAAATTCTTTTTAATTTGAAAGTGAGTGCCAACCGGTAATAATGTTAATGCATGGTGGCACAAGCTATGCCAAACATACGAATTAAATTTGGCCATGAATGGGTGTGCATACCACATTATTTGATTTTGGGAAGTTTGTATCATGAAAGGAGGACTCTAGTGGCATGTTATTATAGTTCAAGATAATTGGATGTTCCAACAACCTCCTTCGGTGTTTTAAAAAAAAATTATTAAATCGGTACATAGATGTTGCTCCAGTTGATGACCTTGCATATCTTATTCGGTATAGGTCGAGCGTTGAAATCTGGAGATTAAGCTTAGGCGTACATGCTCAGTGGGATTCCTTCTTGCCCGGAACGTGAGTTAGGTTTGTGATGATCCCTTTTCTTAAGAAATATTGTGATGAATAGTTGAGAATGATTTAGTCTGCTTGTGAATTTTGGGACATGTTGTTGGCCTCGATGATCCTTTAATGATGGTAGCGATTACACCTCTATCTTCATATATAGATATGATAATGAGTTGGTTGTATTCTTCCCTCACAGCGAGACTCCATGATGGGGGATAGGGGTTACCAGATGGATGGCTTGCTTGTGACAATCCTAGTTATGGGAAGGTGGAACCAGAAGATTCTTAGGCTTAACTCACCTCTTTTGGAAACGATGTGAAGATGGGTGCAAGGGGATGTCACTTTATGGATCCATTGCCACACAGTGTAAGGTAGGGCTAGAGTCCAGTAGGTAAGTGATCATGTTTTCTAGAATGAATGAGCTCTCATTGCTCTAATCTCACACTCCCACGTTAGGAGAATCGGTTATGCACTATTTACCTCATCGGATGGAAGGAGTACAATTGGGTCTCTATTTTTGGTAAGTACTCTTGCTTCCAAGAAGAAGCCATATGTGTGTGCATTTTATTTTCGGTACTCTTGAAGTTGGGGATGGTGCCCCTTGAAGAGTGTAAATTGGATAGAGGATCTTCACCTTTTTATTTCAGGATTTGGGTGAGTTAGTAGTAAGGGTGCTCCAAGCATACGTGGTAGTACCTTACTAGTAACCGAGTTAACTCTTCACAGGTCTCTTGAGTTGACAACTTGGAAGTTCTTGCCACTATGATCAAAGAAAGAATTTAGAGGGCATCGTTCGCTATTGGATGCCCCTGATAAAGTGGTGAGGGTTGCGTTGTATCCTTGACTATTTGACTATGTTAATATACTGGTGCTCTTTTGGTGCATGACGGGTCTCTTCAGCTGACATTAAGCTGAGTGGTTAGGATCGGTTATGTTATGAGTTGACATTAAGGAAACCTTAGTATGTGTACTCACATCTGGATCAGATATTGTTTCCGCACCTTGACATGCTACTTTTGGTTTGGTGCGTCAGCTTCTAGTCCTTGGGGGGATGATGTAGAGTCTCCCTCGTTTTCATTCTATGTTTGACATCATGAAAGATGGGGAGAAGAGTTATTATTGTATTCATGCCTATGTTAAACCCGTGTGAGATGGTACTCTCGGGGTGATCTCTTATCTACTTGAGTTATGTGACATGTCTGAGACTTGAGATGCGTTGTAAGATCCTGTTATAGTATGATATGACTAGTTGAGATGATATTTTGATACTGTTATTGTGAGATCCTACCTCGACCTATCATAGCATAGCTGACATTTTCATACTTTGATTATCATGACGATACATTATTTTGATACATTGACTTATTGGACAGTGATTTCAAATCATTAAATACTATGTGATGATGTTTACATTTTGATGATGCTGGGATAAACTTTTATATGCTCATGATTGACCGATCTTGATGTTATGTTATAATAGAAAGATTGAATTTTGAATCCTATGTTCTAATATTATAATTATGCTTTATGGTGAATTTTGATGACAATTAAATTTATACTAGAGAACTAAATTCTGCAAATGGCTTTTTTATAGTCGAATTATAAATGTTACGGGATGATATGATTTAGTGATTATGAGTGTGAACATGAATATGCTTGTGGGAGATCTAATTCTGCAAACAATGTCTTAAGTTATGATGAAGTTTATGAAATACTAATTGCCTTTAAAAATGAGTTAAATATATCAACTCGCTTACATTTCTATACGTATGATTTCTTTCTTGAGCTATTGATGCTTTGATCAAGTGTGCGGGTGAATTGACCATGGACTTAAACCGGGGAAACAAGATTGGATTATGTTGAAATTCTTGTTAAGCCAAAGTTAACCCTAAAAAGGGAAATAACCTCATTGTAATATAATTTATTTTTGTAAATGTGGTTATGCATGTATGTAACTGTAAATTGTTCAATTTATGTAATTTCCAACTAGGCATGTCAAGTGTGTGTAAATGTGATGTGCTTTGAGGTGCCAATTGGCATATGTACATGTGAGTTGGCATGCCCATGGAGTTAAGGGAGGTTAAGATTTCACCCTAGGATTTAGCTTGTAGTGTCCTCATGTAGGGTTACATACCTTAGAAACCAAAACTATGAGTCCCATCAAAGAATTTCGTGGGTTAACTCTTAGTGAGTGTTAGAGGGGTTAAAATGAGCCCAAGGGGGTAGTTAGGGTTAAGAATAACTAGTCCTATAAGTATGCTATGAGTTAGGGGTTAAATTTTGATGATTAGAGTGTCTAAATCACATTAATGACCCTTCAAAAGTGTCATTCTTGAAAGGTGGCGAAAATTGGAATGTGGGAAGACCATCACTTTCTTCAAAAAATGGGTCTTCTTTTCATGCATGAGAAGGGACAAGTGTGAAGGGGGGAGTGACTCAAGTCACCTCTCATTATGTTGGTTAGGTGAGAGTTGGTGAGGGAGCCCTTTTAGGAGGAATTTGGAAGAGAATTGAGGTTGATTGCCCACTCTCCATTTTTGGGAGACTTCTAGTTGATTTTGGAGGACTTGCTAGATTGGAGCTAGGAGGAGAAAAGCTAAGGAGAGAAAGGAGGCTCAACTCAATTTCATAACCATTTTGCTTAGAGCAAGGTTGTTGCTCCCAAGCCATGAAAAGTTTTTGTGTTCTTGCTTTCAACTTTGAATTAAACTTGTTGCTTGTAATTCAATCTTGTGGGAATTTTGATCTTGTATGTAGGAGTGTATGTTGTGAATTTCATTGCATTTCATGTATTATTTGTTTTGTTGCATTGTGATGTCTATGGGTGTGAATGGCTAAGCTCACCCTTGGGAGGGAAGAGAGTCACTGTGGGTGAGGGGCTTTTGGGAAAACCTTGTAGTGTAGAGTCTTTTCTTGAGAAGAAAAGGGAGAATACATGGATGTATGGGCTCCATGTGCTATGTTCTTTGTTATTTTACTCTTGGGGGTGATAAGAGATGATGGTTGTGATATGTGGAGTTTTGTAGTAGTGATATGGAAGCCTTGGGAAGGCGGGTGATTTTTCTCCTTTATGTTATCCTTATTTTGGCATTTCTCCTACTTGGTTGTTTCCACCTTCGCCCCTTATATGGGTCCAAAGGTAACCCAATGTATTTATAAGCTTGGGAGGGTGTTCTATGTTGAAATGCATTGTTGTTTTTGTGTGTGCATATGTGTCACCCAATCCACTCTTGTTTCCCCTAGCTCGGGGGTGGTCTCATAGAGACCTAAGATGGGAGGTGAGCTCCCATGGTCTATTCAAAATTTCTTTTGCAGATTTGAGGTTGCCCTTATTCTCTTGAAGCGGGAAGTTAAAGTTTGGAAACAAAGAAAGGAAAGAATGTTATTTTTGCAAGTTTTTTTTTATATTAAGCCTTGTGGCTAAGATTTTGTAATATTGTTTGCAAAGAAATTTTGCAGCCTTGTGAAATTTTTGTTGTTAGGAGAAGAACAAAAAAAAAAAGATTTGCAAGTTTTAAAAAACATGTGTTTAACAAATCTTGTATTCATAAGAAAGCCATGTAGTTCTTATAAAGCTTTGATTTAATGGATCTTGTATATGATTATATGAAGTTTTCTTTTATAAGTGAAAAGGATAGGTATCTTACTCTAAGATTAGAAAGGAGCAATAATGGAGTAAGAAGTTATTCTTAGAATCTTACTACCCATATGAAAAGGCTAGTGATCTGAAAATCCCTCATGTAATGTTTACATAATTCTTGAAAGATTGCTTTTAGAAGAAATGAAATATTCTTTGTTACTTGTCTTTTTTTTTTTTAAAATAGAGAGAACTTTTAAGTGTAGATGCATATTTGCTACAAAAAAAGACATTTCCATTTATGCATATATGAGTTTAAATGTTGCTTTAGATTGTTGTTTATTCATATTTAAATGCATCTCTCATATGGGTTCATTGAATCTAAACTAGTAGCTTTATTTGATTTAATATGTTTATATATATATATATATATATATGGGCATGGTTGCATACCTAAATATATATGTATCTATTTAAGTTTATATTACGATTTATTTATCCATGTTTATTTATTCTCTCATATTTGATATTTGCAAGTAGAGATATATTTCTTATTTTGTGGTCATTAAAATCTAAACATATATATAATCTTCCTATTAATCTGTATTTTATTGCAACCTGTTATGAAACTAAATCTGATATTTAAATGCAATTTGCCATAAACTTATCATTTTAAACAAAATAAGTGTGTGTGTGTGTGTGTGTGTGTGTGTGTGTGTGTGTTACTGAGACTGCTGCTAGGAAATAAATTTCTCTTACCCATATTGTTGTGTATGCAACAGATTATATATATATATATAACTACGAAAAAAAAAATTTAAAAAAATTATTTGCAAGAGAGTGGAGACGGCGGCGGGGAAGCCATCCCCATCCACCACTGCCGACCCGTAAGGGAAGGCAGTGGGGAGGGAGCGGCCCCTCCGTGGCTACCCGGCTCCTCTGCCCCCACAGCCACGACCACAGCCATGGACTGTGGCGGGGAGTCGTGGTTGCGGCTCGCCACAGCGGTTGGGCCCCACTCCTAGTCTACTTGTCCCATCTGTGGGGGAGTTAAACATGAACCCCCCCAACATCAATCAAACATAAAGAAAACCTACACTTTCGGCCCCAATGAAATAGGTTTCGTGCATCCCTGCAACCATAACAAAACACAGCAACATTTGTAGCAAGAAGTGTATAAACCTGCATAAAATTAGCAAGGTTGCCGCCGTTTTTTTATAAATACTTATATAAATAAATGTATATACACAAAAATGTGTATATACATTTATATAGCTAAGATTTATGTGATTCTTGAAAAAGCTCCAATAGATAACAGACCTACAACTCAAAGAGGAAACAAAAATGGAAAAAAAAATACTTAGACATTAGGGTTTGAAAGAGAGATGAGGAAACTCTTCTTTTGCCTCTTCATATTTTGCCCCTAACCCTAATTTCGAATTATGGTTAAGGTTGCAAAATAGAAAGAGTTGACCTTTTTATTTTTGTTTAATGGAGATGCTTTTAGGTGAGATTTAAAAAAAAAAAAACACTTTGGAGAGGAATTAAACTAGTTTTCATTATTATTGGAACTTTATCCTAATTTCTTCACAACTTAGTTGAAAATAGAGTTTAATGTAAAAAAATGGATTAGAGATTTGAATTGGGTAATTTTAGTATGTTAATATATTTAAAGATCTAAATGAAAAGTAGTAGCTTTAATTAATTAATTATCTCATGGTGTATAAATATTAATCTTTACTTGATTAAAGTTTTAAATGGAAAATAGGTAATGTATTTAAAAGTGTAATATAACCTTTAGAAGATTTTTGTTAAATTGTTTATGAATATGAAATTTGGGGTAATTTAAATAAAGTTATTGTTTTAATAAAATAAGAGCATTGGATTAACTTAGGTTATTATTTCAACTAAATGATCTAAAGATTAAATTTAATTTGTTATATGGAAAGTTATAGTCTAAATAGTTAGATTTAATTATTAGGCAACTTATGTAGTTAATTTAATTTAGATTTGATCGTGGACCTAAATAATGTTTTTTAGATGAATTTAACTAGACACTTTTATTAATAGCTTTTATGATTAACTTTTTAATATTTAAAATTTGATTAGAGATTTGTGGTAGTATATTAATTAAGGATTTATTAAAACTTATTCCTAAATTTTCCACACTCAAACTTAATGCAAAAATATATTGAGTTTTGAATTGGATAACTTTAGAAGGGTATTTTATTTAATGATTTAAATACAGTATTGTAACTAGAATTTACTTAATTAACCCTTTGTTTGAATGTTAATTGATTTAAATAAAATTTGAGCAATATTAAGCTTGTCCATGTAATTATTGATTTAGATGAAATGTGGTAGCTTTAATTAAATTGATTAACCTTATGTATTAAATGGTATTATTTATAAAGTTGATCGCTTTAATCTAAATAAGTCAAATTTCATTATGAAGAAAATTAATAGGACAAATGAAGATCCTAATGTACTTTTTGTGAGCTTAGTATTATTTTATTATTTTAGCTACTCTATTAAATGTGTTTTTTTTTAAAACGAAATTTTAAACTAAGATATCAACTCTTTAATGTGGTTTACTCGAACTTTATAATGTCAACCTAGTGGAGACTTCTCATCACAAACGTTTAGCATTGCTAGTTCATTTTTAGAGTCAACCCCTACTTTTAACTAAAATTAGAATAGTTAAGGGACCTATCATGTTAAACTGGAAACTTAGAAACTCTTCGAACGAATGGGTTAAGGGTCGTTAACTCTCGTCATGATTCCCCTTAACCTAATGCTAAACGTTGTATGTAACCTCTCGACTTAAACTGTGTCTTAACTTTGTTAACTCGAAACACATGTTGTAGAAGTATCAGTTAACTATCTTGCATCATTCTTCACCTATTAGTCTATTAGATGTACTTTAAAAAAAAAAAGTTGTTGCATTTTTGCATGTCTTTTTGGGCATGACATTTTGGTATCTATTTTGCAACCCTAACCCTAATTCGAAATTAGGGTTAGGGGCAAAATATGAAGAGGCAAAAGTAGAGTTTCCTCTTCTTCCTCATCTCTCTTTCAAACCCTAATGTCCAAGTTTTTTTTTTCCATTTTTGTTTCCTCTTTGAATTGCAGGTCTAATATCTATTAGAGTTTTTTCAAGAATCACATAAATCTTAGCTATATAAATGTATATACACATTTTTGTGTATATATATTTATTTATATAAGTATTTATAAAAGAACGATAGCAGCCCTGCGAATTTTATGCAGGTTTATACATTTCTTGCTACAAATGTTGCTGTGTTTTGTTATGGTTGAAGATATGCACGAAACCTATTTTATTGGGGCCGAAAGTGTAGGTTTTCTTTATGTTTGATTGATGTTGGGGTGTTCATGTTTAACTCCCCACAGATGGGGCACACAAGCTGGGAGTGGGGCTCAGCCGCCGTGGCGAGCCGTGGCCACCACTCCCCGCCATAGTTCATGGCCATGGCCATGGCTGTGGGGGGGCAGTGGAGCCTGGCTGCCACGGGGGGGCCGCTCCCTCCCCATTGCCTTCCCTTACGGATCGGCAGTGGTGGAGGGGAATGGCTTCCCTGCCGCTGTCCCCACTCTCTCGCAAAGAATTTTTTTTTTTAGGTTTTTTTTGTAGTTACAAATATATATATATATATATATATATATATATATATATATAAAATCTGTTGCATACACAGCAATGTGGGTAAGAGATAAATTTACTTCCTAGCAGCAGTCTCAGTAATATATATATGTGTCATTCCTACAAATTTGCAAGTGTTCATTTGTTGTCAAAGAGATCATAGAGGAAGATTTCTTCAAAAAGAGGTAGGTTTTTTTGAAGTTTTTGGTTTTAGTTTTCCTTACAAATTTCTTTTACAAATGAACTCTCTTCTTTTGTTTTGAAGTTTTTGGTTTGTCTTCATTCTTCTAGGTACCTATAACCATGCTTATTGTTTTAAATGAATTAAATATTAAGTTGTTTTTATATATTTTTGGTTCAAATTTCATTTGTTTTAATTCTTCGAATGTGTTGTTTATTGAACTTGTTCTTTTAGGTACCATCACAATGGCAACCAATTCTAGCTCCATGAACCAACCCAGCTTTAAAATAGACCCAAACTCTTGCTTTTGGAAATATGTTGACATGGTACAAAAACTTCCAAGAAGTGGAGTTAATGTTTAGATTTGTAGTGATCGTAAAGCTAAATATTTGAGCTTATATAGTTGAGTGAAAGGTCATTTGTGCATGCTCCCCAGACAAGGCATTGAATTTTGTCTAGACCCAAATGATATAGGCCTTCTAGATGAGCTAGTCTTGGCATATATTGTAGAGCGAGAAAAAGTATACCAAGCATCGGAGTGTAATCAAATCATCCTATGCTACAAAAAGGATCTTGAGGGATGAAGTCTCCCTCCGTCACCTACTTATTATAAACCTACAGAGAGACCTCCATTTTTGTCCATACCAAGAGAATAGCCTACGGCCTCTACAAATAAAAGATCAAATGGACCACCAAAAAAGGCAAACAGGTATAGAGAAATTGTCGATCAAGAAAATATGAAATGTGTCAATGCCAACGAATTGGCATTTAATGTTGTTCACTCACCATATTGGCAAAAAATGGTCAAAACAATTAATGAGAATCCAAAAGGGTACAATGGCCCAAGTTTATAAAAGCTATGTAGCACCTTATTGGATAGAGGTGAAATTTGCAGAGGACTCTTTGAAGGCCATAAGGGATTCGTGCATCAAAATAGGGGTATCCAATGTTATTGCAAAGTTTTCCCTAGAGAGGCAATGCTTGTGAGATCAATGAATTGTGACGTTGAAGTGTAGGATGATGCATTTCTTGCTAACATTATTTGTCAACCCATTGAACAAGTGGGCCCTAAAAATGTTGTGCAAATCATAACAAACAATGCCAAAAAATGTAGGTTGTTGGATTATTGGTTGAGGAACGTTATTCACACATTTTTTGCACACCTTGTGCTATCCACTTCCTCAACCTAATGCTACAAAAAGACTGCACAAATTGATTGGATCAAACAAAAGTATGGTAAGGCTGAAGAGATCCAAATGTTCACCACCAACCACCATATTTCATAAGGCACATTTAGAACATTCTCGAAATTGGAGCTGCTGAAGGTAAGTTAAATGATAAACATGTTTCATTTCTGGAAATTTTTTAATTTTAGTTTAGTTTTTATTTTTGTAATTTTTTTCTTTTTATTTTCAAATGAGGTAGCTAAGAACTCATTTTGACTGCAACACGATTGTGTTGAGACGACTTGTGAAGGTTCATGAAGCACTTTCTAGCATGGTAATCAGCCCAAATTGATCCATAGTGAATGATCATTAAGTTTTAATTTGTGATCCATCTTCCGTTGCGCTACTCAGAAGTTATCATGAGTTGTAGATTTGGTTTGAGACATAAATATTTTATTCGAGTGATGAACAAGGTCATCTTGTAATAGCATCAAAAAAGATTTGGATTGACCCAATGTTTGCACGATAGTATGAAAAAACAATAAATTCATATATTTTGGTTCACTCTACTTATTTTCATATTGTATGTCAACTAAAAATATAGAGCCAAACACAAAGCATACACTTAAACATTAGGTATGTACATGAGTGTATGAAGACACGGAGCATACACGAAGTATACACATGAATATATCAGACACAAAGCATACACATGAGTACATGCACTGTAGATCCTTTTTATTGTCTATAATTGCATTTATTGCTTCCTTTTTACCCTTGTGTAATAAGCCTTAGCCTATTTGCACTAGAGATATGCTCTTTTGTTCCAAAGACATTTTGTCAAACGATTCCCATGCAATCAAACCAATAGATTGATAGAATTCTGATTGCATAAATCTTTGCATGAAGGTGCCAATTTACTAAATATCAATTTATGAACATGTACTTCGAATTTGCATGTTTGGGCAATCATTGATGTGTAATGAGCAGAACTACTCTTATCCATATTAACTTAGAATTTATTTTACAGTCTGAGCCTCATATTCAAGGAATTCTGATTTCTTATCAAAGGAATCACCATCAAATATGAATCAGATATTAAAGAGTGATGTTCAGCATTAATAGCCACAACAGAACACTGGCCTCAGGCTTCCAAATCACAGCAACAGCTGAAGGTACCTTGCTTAAGTCATCCCAGGTGTCACTTTAATAATCAGTTACAAGTGGGCTTCAATGCCTTTTCTCCTCCTTATTCACTCCCACAAACCAAACAAAAGCTTCACACAGGCAACAAGAGTTTCCCTGACCAGAGTATGGGGAAAATATGTTCAAGGAAGAAGCCACAGGTCTACGCACCAGCAGGAAAGTCAGCCTTTTCAGCATCCAATTGTAAAAATCTAATGAGCAGCCACACCAAAGTCATAATATTTTCATGTACCAATACATACCTGTTGTGAGTTTTTCAGGCTTCCAAATCACAGTAACCGCTGAAGGTACCATGCTTAAGTCATCCCTGGTGTCACTTTAATAATCAGTTACAAGTGGACTTCAATGCCTTTTCTCCTCCTTATTCACTCCCACAAACCAAACAAAAGCTTCACACAGGCAACAAGAGTTTCCGTGACCAGAGTATGGGGAAAACATGTTCAAGGAAGAAGCCACAGGTCTACGCACCAGCAGGAAAGTCAGCCTTTTTAGCATCCATTTGTAAAAATCTAATGAGCAGCCACACCAAAGTCATTATATTTTCATGTACCAATACTACCTGTTGTGAGTTTTTCACACCATCGCCCCATCGCAAATGGGGAGCCCCTCTTTTTGCTTTGGCAGCAGGAGTAGTGGTCTTGGGTGGTCTTAGTTGGTAGCAATTCTCCAAGTCTCCAAGTCTGAGAGATGAGTTTGAGCAACTTTGCCCATTTATGAGTCAAGAGTCTAGCCTAGAAACCCAGGGTCTCGCCTCGACGGGATGCTAGAGAGATGATGAATTTGAAAATTGAGAGGCACTATCAATGGTGGCTGCCATGAAAGTTGTGATCATTTCAAGTTAACTGTTTTCATGAGTCTGATCATTTCAAGTTGCCACTAAAACTTTTTGCTATGAAAATCAGACCCAAAATTGTGAAAAATCTGCCTCTTTCATATAAAAAACAAAAGATCAGACCTTAAATCAGGAGTTTGCGAAGGAAACATGATGATTCAAATGGAGTTTTAGATCTGAAGATGCCCAGAAGAGAGGGAGGGACAAATTCATTTGAGTGAAGAAGGCAAGAAAGAGTGAATTAGGGCTTGAGGAGGTCAGAATACCACCACTCCATGTCCCACTTCAAACTTCATACCTCTGATTTCCGCCAGCTTGTAGAGTGGCAATTCAACCTTGAGATTAAGCTGTCCCCTTTCCGATTTGGACTTTCTAGCACTTACATGTTAAAATAGTTTGAAATTGGGCTGAGAGTAGAAATTTCCAATTTGATTTCAACTATTTATCTCATAATTTGAAGGTGAAAAATGCCAAGTTTATAAGAAGTTCCAGATTTATTTCATGAGCTTAATGCAATTTCTCTTTTGTTTTTGCAAGGTAATTGTTGAAGAAGGAGAAGCTTGGAGAACAAAACAAGGTGGCAAGATCAGGCTCAAAACTTCAAATGAGAAGGTGGTTCAAGGTTAGATTATCAAAGTGGAATTCGAAGAACAAGTTATTAAAGAAAAGGGATAAATCTACAAGTGGAAGAAATCATCACCAACTTGAATTTCCTTCGGAAATCCAAGTTCACTTTGAAAGATCCAGCTACATGAAAGACTTCATCACTTCAAGAGGATCAAGGTTAAGGCACCGAAAGAGACATCAAATTTGCGAGTACAAGCAAGCTCAAAATCATGGCAATGAGGAAATTTCCAAGAACGAAGATGGAGAAAATTTGAGAAAATGAAGCAATTTGGGAATATGCCATCACAATTGAAGGCTTGATAATGTTGAGTATCAAGGGATATTTTCTCATCACCAAAGGATTGATCAAGTCTATGAGATAAGGATGCTGAGGTGGGGCACACCTGTCTTCAACCAATCAAAGAGCTCCAGTTACACGTGTTCAAGCACATTCAATCATATTATGCCAAGTGTACTTGTGGAAGGTATCTAGTGCCTCTACCTAATGTATTTCCTCATTGGCTCTGTGGCAACCCTAATTAGGGTTTGCAATGGGTAGACCTAGGCCCTTGATTTTGAGTCGATCGTGGCCCTTCATTGTAGAACAACTATAAAAGGCCAAGGCCTTCTCATTTGTAACTCATAGGATTAGATTAAGGAGCTTCAGATTAGAGTAGAGTAGGAGAGGAGACTTGTTGAAATTGTTGTCATAATGCTATCAAAGTAATTGTTGATTCATTATTGGTCTTCGTGGTGGATTACTTGTGTTGCTTTGGAGTATTGCACGATTTCTTCAATTCCTCACATAGAGTAGATTAGAAATAGTGTTTAGTTGAATGGAAGATATTTTGGATGCATCTTTGGTGAACTCGCTTAAGACCAAACCACTAGCTGCTTGTCGATTGTAAGTACGCCTTGCATGGTTGAATGGCATAATTATGAGCTTTACTTTGATTATTGCTTGCACATTGATATGCATCGATGGATGGTGTTAATGAAATGGTGATAGTTTGAACATCTTACATCTACCTTAGGAGATAGCACTAGCTTGGTTGATGTCGATGGCCAGTCACAAAGGCATTCATCATCTCTTACATTATAGGAGTAGAATGGCTTTCTAAACCCTTTCCATTGCAAGTTATTTGGTTGGAAGTGTTGAAGAAGTTGATATTCATTGAATGAATAAAGTAAATCCCTTTGTGATAACTAGCATTTCACATCATTATAACTGAGTGAAATCCACATTAAGAAGGAACCTTGAGGTTGCCTCATTTGATCACACAATCCATGTACATTGTTTAGCATATGAACATCCTTATTCAAGAGAGAGTTGGAGATTTGGTGTTTTATTTCGGAATACTAAGTATTTGATTCTGCATGTTGTAGTGGAATAATACTCACATCAATAATACCCTACGCTGGAATAAGGAACTTTAGCATATCATATTCTCGTCATCTTCCTCTCAACGGCCAATATATTCCAAGCGCTCAGCAAAGAAACTAAACGTTTTCACAACAATCTCCCGATGCTAGATCCATTAAATACAATGACTTAAATATAGGCACACAGTTATTTATTCATTTCTCCGATAGAAGTCAATGCTTCCCCAATGCTTAAATATTTATAAGCCAACATATAATAAAGTCGCTCCAAATAAACTCCTGAATAGAAAGCCCAATGGAATATAATAAGATTTCCAATTTATTTACTTAAGTTACAGAGACTTATAATTATTAATTGCCCTTATCAATAATTGTCTCTTAATTTATAATCACTCAATCATTATAAATTTACTTCCAATTTTTCAATGTTAATATTTCATTCCCCGTCGCAAATACCTAGTCATAGAAAATAAATCAATATTTATTCCCGACAATAGAATCTATGAGATGTTTATTCTCCATATAATAGTAATTTTATGTTGTGTCCATAAAATACTTATTTTAAACTCAAAAACGATCTTTACTCTGGAGACTAATAAACATCCCTTATTCTCGTCCTTGAGATTTGTCTTTCCAGAAAGGCCTTACAAATTTTTGCAACACTTCCGTTAATCATCGACTGAGTAGCCTGCTTGACTCTTCCAAGACCATCTAGGGTAGATAAGTTTCACTATCGAAAATGGTCACTCCAAGTTTCCATCTTGAGTCTATAACTCTAAGAAATTCCCCACAACTATATAAAAAACAATATATCATTCCATACTGTTAAGTTTTAGGATAGCTGCAAATGTAATAGCACTCTATATTTTCTGTGTGTTCCAAATGCAGCGATCTCTCTTGCATTTATATTGAGGATGAGGCAAGGAGAGACATGTCCCTTCATGGGACATGTCTATTCATTATTATGTGATTAATATAATGATGATTG
>MU226000.1:975550-1009889 GCA_018584345.1 Thuja plicata
ATATATATATATATATATATATATATATATATATATATATATATATACATACGCACATATAATATCTCTAAATCATTATTATATTAATTTCTCCTAATACTATTTTAGATAATAATATATATATATATATATATATATATATTCAAAAGTCTCATAGGATTTATCCGACAGAAGCTACATTACATCAACACTCCCTCTTAGTTAGGGAGGATACAATCAATCCAAGAGAGCAACACAAAGTTAATTGTGAAAGTTTTATTTTAGATATCAACTCATTGTGATATCAGAGATATGGTCTGAACAAGAATATCAAGTCTCGTGATATTCACCGTAACTCATAAAAATATCATCTCATGATGATGGGAGCATTGGCCACAGAATATCAAGTCGCATGATATTCACCAAGTACTTAGAGTAATGGCCTATCAACATCAAGTCTCATGATGTCCACCAAGTACTCAAGTTTATAAAGATATCATTTCATGATATCGGGAGCATTGGTGCGTGATATTCACCAAGTGCTCAAAGTAATGGCCTACCAACATCAAGTCTCATGATGTTCACCAAGTACTCAACAAATGTCCATAGGTAATGTGCACTTACCATAGGAACATTCATATCATCTATCATGATCTGTTTCAGCCATCACAAGATGTCTATCAAAATAGAAGATTGTGGCATGTTTAAGGAACTCAATCCACCATGCAAGATATCATCTATCACGATCTGTTTTAGCCATCATAAGATGTCTATCATGATAGAAGATCAAGTTATTGTAAGATCGTCACCTTCCAATAACTTTAACAAATACAAGTGATAATCGTTTGGAAGTCATCACTTCCTCATGATTTACACAGGGGGCGGGCTTATTAAAAATATGGAGCCACACACATGACATCCACCATGCATCAGCGCGGAGGGTGGAAACAAGGGATTTCACCTCGAACTTCTCTCACGGAGAAGAACTCGTTGAGAAGATATCAATCTGTTGATCTTTTCATCCAAGATTGCTTAAGATAAACTGTCAGACTCCCTTTGAATCTGATATCAATCTTCTGAGGTCCTCGTCCAAAGTTACCTCTGAAGTGTTAGACTCCCTCTGAATCTATATCAATCTTATTTTCCTACAAGAGCATCCCCGAAAAAGATCAAGGCAAATAGCTCTTATAGTATGTATAGGAATACAAATGAGAGAGAGACTACAATGAGTAGATAAATGTAATATTCAAGGATAATAAATACTTATCTGCACATCAACATCCTTGACACAAGTTGCTTCAATGAATGTCCATATACATCAAATTAGAAAACACCTTAGATTATTTGAGAGACATCTCCCCTTTTGAATCATCTCCCCACTAAGGATGGTTCAAATGGGAATGTAACATTGGTTATTATTCCCCCCCACAATGTAAAATTCTGACTCGTATATCGTTGAACAATTCTCATGTCTTCTTGTGAAATGACTTGATTGCTCCAAGAGAGGTGACACTCTATAATTAATGCTTGCTTTCTAGAAAGAGACACCCTTCTTTGAATACATTCTTCTTTGTTAATGCTTGACCACGATCATAACAGCTTAATATATCTCTTTAATGAAAGCCGCTACAAGGTCTAACTAATCATTATGGAAAATGTTGTGTATGCTTTGCAAATTCATCGTCCTCAACCTCTTACTAAACAATGCTTCTTTTCTTTAATCAAGTCATTTTATTCAAATATCAGTGCGTAAATTATGTCTTCAATGAATCGCCACATTCAGGAATGACATAGTTGCCAATATATAATCACTGATGTTTGCTTCTTAACAAATTTGCTACAATTCACTTGACCTTATTCTTTGCACTTGGAGTGGACAAAAGTCTGCAACACAACTTCACTCACTGGATTTCACATAGACCCGTACACAGTCGGTCATAACTTTTGAACCCGACACTTTCTCTCCAATCGCTCCGGTGAGATTCTTCATAATTTGTTTATCACCAACATATCCAAAATGCAGAAAAATCCAACGATGTATTTGTGAGATATGGTCCTCGTACTGAGATTGTATTTTTTGATACAGTCACACATTCACCATCAACAAACTACTCTCTACATTTGCAGTCTGGCTCTGATACCATGTTAAGTTTTAGGATAGCTGCAAATGTAATAGCACTCCATATTTTTTGTGCGTTCCCAATGCAGCGATCTCTCTTGCATTTATATTGAGGATGAGGTAAGGAGAGACATGTCCCTTCATCATGTCTATTCATCATTATGTGATTCATATAATGATGATTGATTATGTAACTACATAAATATATATATATATATACACACACATAATATCTCTGAATCATTATTATATTAATTTCTCCTAATACTATTTTAGATATATATCTATATATATTATCTCACATAATATATATATATATATATATATATATATATATATAGACTCATAGGATTTATCCGACAGAAGCTACAAAACATCAACACATACAACTCCATTTCCCCAACCTCCATTTATAATATCTTTAACCCTTTCATTCAGTTGCTTTTCCCGTGCAATTAGTAACTTTAACTAAATTAATCTCCACATACTAAAGTCACTTAATAATTAATGTTACCTTTAATTTTATTCTTCAGTAATAATAAAATTAATTATTATTTAATCCCTTTTTGAAATATTTAAACTTTGGGAATTAAATATTTTTTTTATTTTTAGTCTTGTCAAAAATGGGACATTACACCTTGTATTATCATATATGACTTACATCTATGCAATGTTCTTAGAGAGACTTTAAATTAGCATATTATAATTTTTATTGAGGGGATTGGTCTTACTTATAGATTTTGACATTGTAACTACTAGAGCCACTCCTCCAAAAAGCTTCATTGGTTTATTGCCCCTTCACCTTTTGATAGGATGCTTTTAAGATCTCCTTCATTTTATTCAAGGTTCTTTTTGTTCCTTGTCGAGTATCACTTCTATTTTGTGGGCTTGGCTTATTTTCCCACACATATGTCCTAGCTCCCACTTCTTTTTGCACCTATAACATAAGGAAAAATAATTAATTTAATTTCTCGAGGACATTCAAGGATCGGCATTAATTAATTTTTCAAGGACACTCAACACAAGTCGTCCCTTGTGGCAATATAAAGTCGACTTTCAAGAGAAATAAGAAGTCGTCCCTTTTGGAATAATACCAAGCTGTTATCATTATTCAAAGTTTAATAAAATTATATATGAGGTGTATGTTAGGATGAATAATAAATAAGGTTATTTATTATTCATCTTAGCATACACATCATTGATCTTTCCAAAAAGACCACAAATACTAACACATTGGTTTATTGCCCCTTCACCTTTTGATAGGATGCTTTTAAGATCTCCTTCATTTTTGTTCAAGGTTCTTTTTGATCCTTGTCGGGTATCACTTCTATTTTGTGGGCTTGGCTTCTTTTCCCACACATATGTCCTAGCTCCCACTTCTTTTTGCACTAATAACATAAGTTCTTAATATCCTTCAAACTACATTTATGTCTAGGCGCCCATGGATCTTTGCACTTAAAACACATCTCTGTTTCTTGGCCTTCCTTTTGCTTACATATATGTTTGAGCTCCCATTTTTCTTTGCAATCATAACATAGTTTCTTCCTTCAAAGTTTTTGATTGGTCATCTTTGGAAAGAAATGGTTTTTAAAGTTTATCTTTCCCATAGAAATGCTTTTCTTCCCCTTTGGTGTGGCCCATTTCTCTTATTTTGGCATTAAGCCATGTGGCTTTTAAATTTGCTTCTTGAAGGGTGGTAGGGTCAAAAGCACTTACTAGACCATGGAGTGTATCCGATAGTCCTATGAATAGGTAGGTGAATCTTTCCTCTGATATTTCGAGGACCATGACTGCTAGCCTTTGAAATTTTGTGATATAGTCCTCGATTGTTCCCCTTTTCCTTATTCTTGTTAGTTCCTTGAAGTGTTTTTGGGAGTGAGTCTAATCAAATCTTTCAACAAATTTCTTCTTGAAGACTCTTATGGTCTTGAGTGATTAAGCCATGATGACACCAATCATGTGCCACCCCTTCTAGACGTAGAATGGCAAACGTAATGGCATCCCTTTTTGTCATAAGACAAAGGGTCAGGTATGTTTCTAGTTTTTGAATCCAGGCACGAGCCATGATTTTCCCCGACCCATCAAAATTGGGGATGGTCATTTTCCCTATCTTGTGTTGTAAATCTTGGTTGGCTTGGTTCTTTGCCCCTCTAAAAGTTTTTTGTTTCTGCCTCACAATAATTGTGAAGTGTATGCTCCGTTTGACCTCACAGTCTTGAGCCTTGCATATTCTTTGACAAGGTCCCTCAAGTTAGGAATGTTAATTTCTTCACTTTCCCTTGTTGGCCCTTCCCTAGTTAAGAAAGGAGGTTCATTCGTTCTTGGGTATGACCCTACCGTGGTTCTGTTGTCACTTTCAAACTACCTAGGGGTGACTTCCCTTTCATGTATTTGGCTAGGTTTAAGGGTATTGTTTATATTTTGAAGGGTTTGGAGCAGGGCTTGGGTTGTTTGTTCATTTATGCCCACTATCACTAGCCTTCATCTTTCCCTTTTTGGCTTCCACAATATGTATAGCACTACCACTGCCGACACTAGATGACATTGGCTGAGGCATAGATGGTTATGAAGGAAATTGCATTGACATAGGCACACCTTTAGACTTGTTTTCTCCCTCCATATGTAACCTATAACAATCTATCTTCTCATCCTCTTTTATAACTTTACAAAATTTAAAGAACTGAAATATGAGGAAAAAATAAAAATCAGACATTAGATGGGGATTTCTTCTTGAAACTTTGAAAATTTTTGAAAAACAAATAAATAAATGAAACAAATGACTTACCTAGAGTGCTCTCAATGCTCTAACTGCTCCAAATGCTCCTTCAAACCCTGCTGTTTCCTCCTTTTTTTCCTCTTCTTCAAACCCTGCAGCTTGCTTTTGTTGTTGCTAACTTGCTAATTGTTTTAGAGAATGTCAAAATGAGAAAGGAATGATAGAAATTAGGCATTCTAACCCATTAAGGGCTAGCTGGGCTGTGGAAGGTGAGTTCTTTTTAAAAAAACATTGGAAAATGGCGGGGACGGCCAGCCATCCCCAGGACAGTTGAGAAAAGTCTGAGATGTCCTCGGTCATCCCCTTTCTCTAATGAATCCCTGCATTTTCAACACCATTTCTGAAATTGGCAAAATTTTGGACATCCCCTACCCATCCCCCCAGTCCCCAGGGCATTTCCATTTCCAGGACACGTAGTTCTCTCTAGGAAATGCATCCCCAAGTAATGCTGATATTAACCCATAAACTAGTGCAAAGAATAGAAACTAGAGGAGAATGGAGGTGAGAACTCTGAGGTCCTTTGGGAAGTTGAACAGTCTCTTCTCCATTGCTGCCTGATTGCAGCTCTCCCTTCCGATGGTGATTCACTCCTCATGTTCTTAGAGTATCTTGGTTTTGATTCACTCCTTTTTAGAGTATCTTGGTTTTGAATTAATTTTTAAATTTTTATGTTGTTAATTTTTTTCATTTTTTAATTGAACTCATTTCCCTCCCGCCAGTTGCTGGCCCAGTGCCGTACCGAGTCCTTGGAGGGTACAGAGGTTATGAACACAAAGCCAAGGGCAACTAATGGTGGAAGAAAAATAATTAACAAAGATTTATACATTTCACCCATCCCTCCTAAGTCATATTCAGCTGCTCTCATAGTCGATGAAAGACAGCTCATTCCACAGGAAGCAAAGTTCATTGTGCGTGATCAGGAGGATAGAGGACTCAAAAGAGGTAGACAAGACACTGGAGAAGTCGGTAATCTGCCCCGCCTTCCCCAAAAGACACTGAAGTTAATCCCTAACAATGATATGCTTGAGGCTGTGAATACAGAGGAAGTTAGGTTAAAAGATATTGCTATTTTTTTTATATAGGAAACACACAGTTTTTTAAAAAAATTGCACCTGCATTAAACAGAATAATGGATTCTGTGGATCCTCACTTTGACACATAGCATGGAGGAACTTGTGAGAATAGAATTTTGGTGTAAAATCATAAATATGTAGGGAAACCCTTCCTCGAATTTTTATTCTTGCAAAACATAAGGATCGGCATTGGTACTCAAACATTGCAAGCTTGCATTGTTGAGCAATCCTCGAGAACTTTTCTTGCAGTGCACATTTTCAAGACACTCAACTCTTAATAATTCACGAAGTAGAAGAAAAGTACCTGGCAGTACCTTATTGTTTGGTGCTGAAGTTGACTTTGAGCATTGTGGAGAGCATTCTTCCAGGCAGTCACATCGTTCCGCTTGCTTACAGGAGGTGGCTCTAAACCATAGCGTGACATGTCTATCATATGAGGAGGCTTTCCAGCACGCACGCGCTCATACTCCTTTGCCACCATAGGGTAGTTCTGTGAATTCACATCAAATTTATTAAAATCCTATTTGCAACTTAGGAAAATTGGATAAAATCAACACTTAGATTATGCCATTCGTTTTCTTAGATTATACCATTCGTTTTCTGCCAGTCATCTCATCAATTTAACGAATTCCAAACAGAAAACAATATTAATGCAATCAGATTTCCACAATCCATACTGAAATTGCTTGATAATCTTCTGGATTAGATTGTGTGAGAATTTTTAACGTCGTTTCAAATCACACTCCGTGGTTCATCATCAGCATGAAAATGTTATGATAAAACATTTTCATCCTTATGATGAATCATGGAGTGTGATTTGAAATGTTGATGTTAAAAATTCTCACACAATCTAATACAGAAGATTATCAAGCAGAAAACAATATAATAAGTTATTTCAGTGTACAGATCTGACTAAGATGGAAAATTATTAAAATCACATTGGATCAAAACCAAATATGATGAACACAAAATTACACACACACATTCCATCAATCTGTTGAATACGAATATACCCCCTTCACCAGAAAGATAATTCTACCTAGAGATATGGTTCTACCTCGAACTGCGCTCTGAGAAGTTCAGGAAAGGAACAATAGCCCAGGTTAAGTTATTAACACTGCTGTGATTGATTTGTTGAAGTCTCCATTACCGGTTCATGACAAAGCTTGGTCCCAAGAACACGCTTTCAAATCCCAAGGAACCAATGAATGCCTGTTTTGTCTAGTTTTTAGTTCGTAGAAAATATCAATGACAGGTCATGGATTTGTCTCACAAAGCCATTTAAATTAACATTTAGTCTTCCGAAATCATGAATGGCATGTCATAGGTTTAAAATACAAACTTATAAAACTAGTTGAATTACGTTCTGTTGGCTGGAAGATTATGGCTTCAAGCACCACAGACTATTTAATTTATGTTTTCAGAAACCATAACAGGTCACAATTTTGACTCGCATAAAGGAAAGCCATTAAATTTATGTTAAGTTCCCAGGTCAAAATTTCAAATCAAGCAGAACAATTTAACTTCACATCAACATAAACCAAGAAATAAGATCTAAGGGCCATATAAAATGGAATAAGCCAAAAACCTCAACAAAAGGGGTTTCAAATCCTCGGGAACTATTCGATTCAATTTTAGTTTGCATTTTGCTTGTAGTTAATTTAATCTCATCTATAACTCCACCTCACTTGTTGATATAGCATTCAGCAATTTAACAGCATAACTTGCTATGTCACCAAAATCATAATCCCTTCCCCCTCGAATTTAGCATACTCGAGCACAGTGATAGGTCAGAATTTTAAACCCCATTGAAACATTTTGCTTCTGTTTAGTTTACACAAAACCTCAATGACAGGTCACAATTTCGAATAACAGATTGCAATTTTATTGGCACAAAATATTTAGATATGAATAATAACATATCTAAATTACTAAGCAACGCCTGCTTTATCTAGGGTTTGGTTCACGCAGAATCTCAATAACGCTATGCACGCAAAAAATTTGAACGAGACAATATGATGATGATCCGTAAAAACCTATTTAACTTGTGCAGAAAAGTTACGATCACGGGTCAAGGATTAACGCCCTACAAGAGCTATATAACTAAAGCGCGGTCCGAAAAAAAATATAAATAAAATAATCAAATCAACGATAAGTCACGGTTTCCAATCCTATAGAGCCATTCAACTTATGGTTAATAAGCAGGTTGCAGTTTCTAATCCCGGAGGCAATTTAACTGTTCATGGACATAATGCAAATAAAAAAAATAGCAAAAAAAAAAGCAGAATGTCATACGAATGCATGAACAGATAAACGCTAACCTCGAAATTAAGCTTAGGAGCGGGCGGCAGTTCGGCTAGAAAATCAGCAGGCTTCTTAGTGCTTCGGCGCATTTCTTCTTCGACCATTCTGTCCACCTCAGCTTTAACTTTGGGGTCTGCATAGTCGTGATCGATGTAAGGTAGGGCATCTATTAGTTCGTCTGAAATGCCGCCGCTCCACTTTGACCGCAAATTGTCTGGTGCAGCTTCCAGCATTAAAACTTGCTTACTTCCCATCGTTTTGCACAAAAATCATGCAAATGAAAACTATTGCAGGGATTTATCAGAGGCTTCCTACTGTTGCGGCAGTTTAAATAAAGGAAATGAAAGATATTTTTCGAAAGGCGCAAGCTGCCTGGCTTTCTATCCGCCCAAATCGTTTATCTTTGTCTAGAGAAGGAAAATTATATTTCCTTCAAAAAACCTCTTCAGACGATCAAAACAAAAGACGCGTTGCATTGCTGAAGTTCCTGAGATAGTATGCTGGTTTTGATGCATTTACAGATAATTTTTTTGTAGTATTTAATTGTATTAATGTAATTTATTGTTTTTTAAAGTAAATTATTTATTTCTATAGTTATTATTTTTAAAAAAATCTAAGAAGATAAGACGCCTTATTTTCATCAATTCAAGTTAATACAAGGATAAACAAACCTAATCATATGTAATCATTTGTTTTGAAATTTTAAAAAATCTGGGCAAATCTTATTCAGATTGAATGCAAGTAAATAAAGAAGCTAATGAGCATTGTTTTTGTTTCTTAATTTAGTAGTTTTTTTTGGTGCAAAAAGATCATTGGTCATTACATAAAACTTTCTCATAGCAAAAGAATCTATTATTTGAATTTTGTTGAGTTTTTAAGTGGCGCAAAATAAAGATCGCCCATTTAATGCTTGTTGTGGTAGACGTCATAATTGTGGTTCTCTATTCACCACTCACTCTTTACATCATTGCAAATTCAAGATTTTTTAATTGGGTTTCTATACTACCTATAATTTGTAATTTTCAATTTGGCCTAGGTCCTTTTTTTTAGGGTTTAAATAGTTTGATTTGGTAGAGATTTTTCTTTTCATGATTGTGTTTTCTTTGTTTTGTATGGAAGTTTATTTATGTAATAATCTTGTTACTAAGTGAATTTTCATTTTATGTTATTGTTTGTAGGTTTTCCTATCCTCCTAAAGTTTTTATGTAAGAATTATATTTGTCTGATGTTTTGAAAATCCTTAAAAAGACTCTAAGACATGAATCTCCTATCTTGTTTTTCATGGAACTTCTAATGTCTTAAATAATTGCAAATAGAACACAAGTTATGTGTAATTTGAAGTATATATGATGCATCTGCTTATTGGAAATGACTAAAACCTCTCTCTCTCTCTGCTTATTGGAAATGACTAAACTCTCTCTCTCTCTCTCTCTCTCTCTCTCTCTCTCTCTCTCTCTCTCTCTCTCTCTCTCTCTCTCTCTCTCTCTCTCTCTCTCTCTCTCTCTCTCTCTCTCTCATTTTGCAATCTACGGATATATTAATTCATTACAAACTTTGACAAGTATGTATTTCTTTGTGAGAAGAAAATTTCGTGCTTGTTTTTGTGAACTTTGAATATTTCAAGTGAAATTCAAAGATCTTGATATTGTTAAATAGCAATATCATCTTAATATGATTATATGTTCAAATGAATTTATGAACTTGTAAAATCTCTAATATTTTTATGAGCTCTCTTTAAGCTCCTAAATTTTTCCATGTAGTCAATATTGTCTCGTTGATTAACCATGATGAAAAAAATTGTAATCCATAAAATATGAGGACTTAAGGATCACAATCACTAAAATTACTAAAAATAAGATGTACACAATTAACCTTTAAAAAAACTATTTTTCCTTGAATACTACAAAACCAAAAAAAAAATCAACTTCAAGTTCTCAATAGTATGGAAGTAATTTTGACTTTAACAAGTTATTCTAATGTCTAATACTGTAGGACACGAATAACAATTTTGTTGGAAAAATAGGTGTTGTACGCCTTGCATAATAATGTTTATAGTTTGAGGATGAACTAGGGAGAGATGCAGCAGAGAGGGGAGAGGAGGAATAAGGGTGGCAGGTTTTCTCAGTATTTCGGCCCGAATCATGGGAGCCATAAGGTTTTTACCAATGCTGGTGGATCTCGTCAGGGGGATGTTCCTGGGAAGGAGGAGAAGGTGTTGGAAATTTATTTACCAAAAGAGGTTGAAGGGGATGTGTCTCTGTGGGAAAAGATTGCAGTCATAGGGCATTTCATCGATGACAGGATTTCCAAAGAGCAATCGAGAAATTGGGTTTTAAAGAATTGGAGTAAGGAAATTGTCATCAGATTCATGCCTAAGAATTTCTTTATAGTTATCTTTCAGAATGTGGAGGATAGAGATGCGATTTTGATTCGTCAAAACTAGTTCTATGGGTTATCCCCCCTTTATCTTCAACCATGGCAATCTAATTTCAACCCTTTACCTCTGGGGTTTTATCAGCATCCGATTTGGATCAGACTGTACAACTTACCGCTTGAATTTTGGGGAGATTCCAGTTTGGATTGCATAGGCAGATCGTTGGGTACTCTGTTAGAGATAGATGAATCAATAATAAACAGCGATTCTTATTTGTATGCAAGAATCAAAATTGCAATGGTTCAAGAAGTCCCTGATTTCATCTATTTGAAATCAGGAGATTTGGCGTGGAAACAATCTATTGAAATTGAAAATCCACCTTTGGAATGTCTGAAATGTGGGTTGAGGAATCATTCATCGTCAGAATGCAGGGTTTTCATCAAACCTGCAAAAATCTGGAGGAAGAAGGTTAGCATTCAAAAAATGGTTACTGCAACCGGTTCACAACCCCAGGAGAATTTGCAGAAGGAATCACCTCTGAAAGCATCGAGTGTAGCTACTTGGAGGAAGGGGAATGTCCGTCCGCTCGACAGGCTAGTTCTAAAGATAAGGATTTTTCTAAGGTTATTATACTTTATTCACACTGTCGATTGAATTTGGAGGTTGACTATGACAAGATTTCTTCAGATGATCTGTTGGATGATGCATTGGATAATATTGAACCAAGATGTATCAGTCAATCAGCGAACCTTCTTCTGGGGAAAGCCAAAGGGGGAAGAGGTAGGCGCTCGAACCGACAGTTGAAGGAAGACAGGGCGAAGGAGAAAGGCATTGTCAGTGTCTTCGACTTTATGAAGAAAGCAAAGGGAGGAGGAATCTCCCTTGGTGGAAAATGAAAATCTCATCCTAGAATATCAAGGATCTAGCGACCCTTGACAAGAAGCGCCTATTCAAAAGGGCACTTCAGAGACTTGACAGTGAACTAGTCTTAATCCAAGAGACTAAACTCTATTACGAAAAATCCCTCAATTTCTTGTTCTCCTATAACAGATGGGAGGGTTTTTTCAGGAAGCCAAAGGCGCATCGGGTGGGATTGGCTTTTTGTGGAATCCATCTTATATCAAGATGTCTTTGCTAGAAAAACATGATCACTGGTTATTCAGCATAGTGGAAGTTATCAATGAACACATCTCATTCCCTATTTTCAATATATATGGGCCTACCAAAACTGAAGATAAACTTTTGTTGTGGAATGAGCTTTCTTCCAAAATTTCTTGTGTGGGTACGAATAAGGTCATTTTGGCTGGGGATTTTAATGCTATTCTTGATTTGGAGGAAAAATCGGGAGGCATAAGCAAAAGGAGCAGGGTCATGGATGATTTCAGATACTTTATTCAATATAATAATTTGATCGATGTGGTTACGACCAATGGGCTTTTTACATGGTCTAATAGAAGGGAAAACTTCACTAGGATTTCTAAAGGATTGGATAGGTTCTTGGTGGATTCATTTTGGCTAGATTCAACTTTTAATGTTGAATCCAATATTATCCCCTTGTCGTTATTGGATCACTTTCCTATTCAACTGAATCTTTTCTCTACTGCCCAGAAGGTCAATAGCAGTTTCAGATTTCAAAATATGTGGTGGAGAGACAGAGATTTTCTGGCGAACTTGGAAAATTGGTGGATGGATAGTAATCATTTTTAGGGCACACCGAGTTATGTGATGACCAAAAGATTGAAGGAAGTCAAGAATCATATTAAGGAATGGAACAAAATCTCCTTCAAAAACATTTTCTCGGAAAAGCTCAAGATAGAAAAAGAATTGGAAGACTTGAACAACACGGTGATTGGATTAGGTATGACTAATGATGAATTTGAAAAAGAAAAATTCCTTAAAAGTGAATTAGCAGAGCTCCTTCTCAAAGAAGAAATCTACTGGATGGATAGGGCTCAAGTGCATTGGATTAATGATGGAGATCGTAATACAATATTTTTTCATGCATCGGTGAAGGCAAAGAGATCCCAAAATAACATTTCTCGCATTCAAGATAATCTCAGGAACTGGCAAGAGAAGAAGGAAATTATCAAAGAATTAGAAGTTTTCATTTCCAATCTATTATGGGCTCTTCTAATGACACTTTATCCTCATCTGCATCAACATTTTTAGATGTCATCCCAAAAGTAATCACAAAAGAAGATAATTTTCAGTTGATGAGACCCTTTTCTCTGCAGGAAATTAAAAAAGCAACGTTTGACAACCCCACCAAAAAGGCGTCAAGCCCAAATGGATTCCCTTCATAATTCTATCAGAAGTGCTGGTATTTTATGGGGGGGATATTCTCAAGATTATGGAGTCATTTCGAATAAAAGGCCAGTTTGTAAGAGAATTAAATAACACGGTCATTGCGCTAATTTTTAAAAAGCAAGATAGTTCTTCAATGGACAACTTCAGGCCGATTGCGCTATGCAATTCTCTATATAAAATTCTTTCAAAGGCGTTGGTTAACAGATTGAAACCCATCCTCAACAGAATCATTTCGACAGAACAACATGGGTTTGTCCCCGGTCGGGAAATTATTGACAACATTATATTGGCAGGTGAAATCTTACATAGCATGGATTTAAGCAAGGAGCCAGGTATGATCATTAAACTTGATGTTAATAAAGCCTACGACAGAGTTTGGTGGCCTTTTCTTCTTGAACTCCTATCTCGCTCTGGCTTCAACTCTGAATGGATTAAATGTATTCTTTTTTGTATCTCCTATGTGCATTTCTCCATCTTTGTAAATGGGTCGATTACTGGTTTCTTCCAAGCGAGTAATGGGCTTAGATAAGGTGATCCCCTGTCTCCCTTTCCTTTTGTATTGTTGGCAGAGGCACTGGGCTATCTCATCAAATAGAATACTAGACTTAGCAAGTGGTGCGGGATTTCTATTCAAGACAATATGGAACCCATTCCCATTCCCAATTTGCAGACGATGCTATTCTTTTTGGAGTGGCAACAGTTATGGAAGCAAGAATCATCAAGGAGGTGCTATCAGATTACGGAAGGGAATCAGGTCAAGTCATGAATAACACCAAATCAAGGATTTATTTTCTTCACACCATCAGCAAGATGCGAGGATATATCACTAATATCTTGGGATTCGAGGAAGGTATTTTTCCTATTCAGTATCTAGGAGTTTCCTTATTTGCTGGGTGGATGGATAATAAATTTTTGGATGGAGTAATTGATAAAGTCTAATCAAAAGCCTCTTCATGGAAGAAACAATGGCTCTCTCAAGCAGGAAGAATTCTAATGATTAAGTCAGTTCTCTCAGTCATCCCTATTTATTACATGTCGGTGTATAGACTAGCCAAAAGAGCCACCTCTGCTATTGATGGTTTATTTAAAAAAATTCTGTGGGAAGGTTCAAAAACAGAAAAAAGGATTCATCTCATTAACTAGGACACAGCTTGTTTAGCTAAAGAAGAAGGAGGAGCAGGCCTCAGAAGGATGGACATTCAAAATATAGCTCTGGGTGCTAAATTGGCTTGGAAGATGTATAAATCTCTGGACAAGCCTTGGTGTCAAATTATGAATGCTAAGTACCTCGATTCTCGAGACCCGGATAAAATTTTGACTGCTGCAAATGCTCAATCAGGCTCCCCTTTTTGGAAACATATTTGGGACAGTTGAAAAGTCATCACTGAGCATCTCACATGGTTGATTGGCAATGGACGTAGAGCATTATTTTGGAGAGACTCCTGGTTAGGGGATAGGCCTTTGGATAGCTTCTTTGCAGACGAAGATTGGGTGAGCAGCATGGAATCTTTATTAGGCAGCAGAGTTGCGGATTACATGATATTTCAATTCCCCTCATCCTCTAAGGCTAGTTGGAGATGCTTGGGTGACCCGGCATTAGCAAATAATATTCATTTGCAAGAGCTGCTGCTCAATAAAACTGTCATACATTCAAATGAGGAAGACTCCTTAATTTGGAGGGCGTCTAAATCAGGCTCGTATAAGGTAAATCTTGATTATGATTTACTTAGAAGCGGGAAAAGTAATGAATACTGGTCATCCAAACTATGCTGGGGAAGATGGCCACTCCCTAAGGTGGCAGCCTTCCTTTGGGTGGCACTTCATGGCAGAATTTTGACAGGCAGTAGACTGAAAACCATTGGAATCTCCGGCCCTAATTGGTGCATCATGTGTCGTCGAGAAGAAGAGACGGTAGACCACCTTCTTTTGTGGTGCCTTGCTGCTTGAGAATGTTGGGATTGGCTGGTGGGCAGGCTTCAATAGCAGGGTATTAGGAATGGCACGCTGAAGCAATTTTTATCTTCATGGACACAAGATAGAACTCAATCCAAATGGGGCATCTTTTGGTTAGTTAGTCCTTCAATGTTGGTTTGGCATATTTGGAAGGAACGCAACTAGAGGATATTCAAAGAAAAATTCTTAGAGACCAGTCAACTTAATAAAAAAATTCAAAATGCTTTAGAAGAAATTGTAAATAACAGAATATTGGGGCTTAATTATATATTCATGTCAAAATGGGATTTGGATATGGAAAAGTCATGGAGTATTAATCAGAGGGGTGATCACAGACTAAAAGGAAATAAAGCAGACAGAAAGGCTATCAAATGGCAGGCCCCGCCCAAAAATTGCGCAAAGTTAAATTTTGATGGAGCTAGCAGAGGCAGCCCGGGAGTTAGTGGGATTGGCGCAATCATCAGGAATGAGAATGGGGTAATCTTAAAAGGCATCGCAAGGAAATTGGGAAACACCACAAATAATGTGGCTAAAATCGCAGCTTTGGAAGCAGGGTTAGCTTGGTGCTCTTCCAATGACATTGGCAAGATAATTATTGAAGGAGATTCCCAGATTATCATCAACAGGGTTTCAAAATCAGTTTTCTCTAATTGGTGGCTGGCTAGCTAGCTTCCCCGATTGAATGAGCATCTTCTAAAATTTGATGATTTTAAAGTACAACATGTGTACAAAGAAGGCAATAGAGTGGCGGACAATTTGGCTAATATGGGAATAGACAGAGGATTAGATTGGGAATTTGATAAGGATGACTTGATCCCAGAGGATCTTCAAAGTCTATTAAAAATGGATATCGACTTTATTGACAGAACATGCATAGGATAGAATCAGATTCGTCGGCACAGGCAGATGGATGGGATATTTTTGCCAATGCGCGTGTTCATGGCAGAGTCCTTCCCAACTCTGCAAAGGCAACTCGGTGGAGTCTCATGATCTAAAGCATTCATATATTCGCTACAGAGGCATCTTTGACGAAACACTAACTCTATATACTTGACTCCTTAGGATAGAGACCATCACTCCATTTGAAGGAGTGTCTATCTGCAGATTCAAATGGAACATATGTCGGGCATTGAATGTAAATGTTTGCAGGAGGTGGATATAAGGGATACTCTGGATGAGCAAATCAAGCGAATTTGCATACAAGAAAATGTCAAGGAGAAGGCGACTTTGCTTGGTCTTTTGGGAGCCGAATACTAGTCAGGAATACACATCCATGACAGGAAGATTATCTATGATCTCTTCCAGCCTATTCTTCAAGTAATAGGTCATGCAGTGCCTATAAATGGTATGATTAGAAGGATGATTGCAGAGGAGCACTATTTTCAGGTGACTTACTGGATTTGATGGACACTAGTCTTACAGGAGGTCTGTTAAAGGCTCTGTTCTCTCCGGAAGACAAAGACAAAAAGAAGTTGATGAAAAAAGCTTGGCTGTTGTATAAGTCTTGCGTGGCGAAAGAATATGGCATGGGAAAGTTTGTGCTTATGACAAGCTTTTTTCTAATGAGATAGTGGCAAGGCTGCTCTCGATTGGCGAGGGTTTTGGTTATCTTTTTCATTGAGTAGGGATCATAGAGTATTCAGATTTGGTTTTTTGTAATAGGAGAGCCTCCTCCTTAGTCACTTTTAATACTTTTTCTGGCAATATAATGGGTACTGCCCCCTACTGGCAGAGCTTGTTTAAAAATAATAATAATAATAATGTTTACAGTTATAATTTTTATTTAGTATGTATGTTGTACCTAGATGGATGTGGAACATGTATAAGTTATTTTAAAATATTCCTGACACCACTTGATGTTGTATTGTAACATTTACTGATAGAAAAACAACAATAAATGACTAAAAAAATACTAAAAATTGCACATAAATGACTACCCTTAGTCACATGATCATTAGTAGTTTATTGTCGATAATTTATAATGTGACTAAATTTACGACTAAACCATTTTTAGTCAGTTATTGATTGTTTTAATTAATCAATTTGGTAGTATATCTAGTTGTTAATTTAGTCATTGATTGTTGTTAACTGGTCATTTATTTAGTAATTGTAATCATTAATTATTGTCAATTGGTAGTACATTTAGTCATTTTTATTCATTGACTTTCATCCATTAGTAGTATATTTAATCATTTTATTTATTATTTTGTCATTAACTGGTCATATATTTAGTCATATTTATTCATTGATTTATGTCAATTGATTAATTCATGTTAGGGTACGATGGAATAAAACCACCATCATCCTACTTGTAAAACATACGCTCTTCCATTAAGCTAGCACTCTTTAAAGGATAATTATACCATGTATACCATGTCAACCTATAAACATATGTTTCTACAAAATACAAAATCAAGTGAAAAGTGAAAAATATCTCATTTTTGTCTAGTGAATGGGCACTACAGAAAAATACCAATGGTTAACCACACAAGAATATACAAAATAACTATTTTAAAAATGATATCTTACAAATTTTAACTATGTCCATGGCACCATATATCCACATATTAAAGAATAGTATATATTCACATTACTAATATTTTTTATTTCATTTAAGAGACACAATATGTCTACAAGACCATCTTTATAACTCTCCTTTTGTTGTTCCTAGAGAATCAACTTAGCTTTGAAGGTGTAGTTTCCTAATCTAGTTTGCATAAGGCAAATAGATTTAGAAGGAAATTAATGTTGTTACATATTTATTAAAACTATGAAAATCATATATCCACGTGTTAAATAATAGCAGATAATCACATTAGTAAGTTTCTATATTAGAGACAGTCCATACAAGCCGAACTTGACAACCCTTCTATGTTGTTACAAACTCAAAGGATCAACTTGGTTTTGAAGAAGTATTTTCCAAACCAATTTGCATAAGGACAACAACTTTAGAAAGAAACCAATTATGCTGCTTGCATACTAATCAAGAACCCATGGAAAATATCGATGATGGTTGTTTATGGAGTTGATCACATACCACATGATGGTTGCTATAGTATACAAAGAAGAGTTTCAGTGACACTATTAACATGATATTTATCCAAACTAAATGATGTCATCCTTTTGACATAACTTCATAAGTCATTCTAATTTTTCGATAAAAAAAATTACATATGCTAGTAAACTGAGAGTTTAGTGATCAAATAAAAGGGTTCCTAAAACCAAGAGGTAATTGTTACATTTATGGGGTTAGGAAAGCCAATGGACTAGATGATTGTTAGTTAAACATTTTTTTCTATCCACATGATTTGAAAGCTTTAATGTCTGAGAAACACAGAAATTGGAGTCATCACAACATGTCTTTGGTTGTAAATTTTGCTAAATATCACCCAAACTAGATGCATTTGTTGAGATTTATGTAAATCATTAATACCAATCATTGACTTGCCTTTTTCTCCATAGCCTCTTGAATTAGTATTATGTCACCTGACATTCTTCCAATAACCGCTACTATTGATGTTTCACTATCAAAGAAAGCAATGTCTTTCCTTAGAATTATTTTTAATACATGCAAACTATCTTTCTCTCATGCACATCCAACAATACACCCTTGACAGCCCAGATGAAAATAAGTGAGATCATGAAGTATCAACCTTGATGTTCGTTACAAGCAATATAGTAGAGCAATATACTACTATACAAGTTGAACGACTTCTAAAAAAATGGGCAATGCACTGAAATATGATGTTAATGTAAAACACCCAATTCATAAGTTTGATATCTTACCAAGGAAAGTAGCAACTCTTCACCACAAGCGAACAAACTCTAAAGATATATAGAGTAGCTCAAACAACAAAAGAGTAAGTTCAATATTAAAGTAAACTTAAAACTTAAAAGAATGAAAAGTTCTAGCCTATTTTCCTTGTATGGAAGTTAATTGAGTCAAAAGGTAACTGAAATTTCATCTTGACCCATCCTTCTAAAGAATGATTTCTCACAGGTGACTAAATAAACAACAAATTTTAGTAATTATTAATCATGGTCCAACATGGTACTTTGAATTTATATCACCTCCCTTCCACACAAAATTTGTAGAATATATATTAATAATTAAGATTCATTTCATTCAACCATTCTAATGAAGCTAAGGGTTAGAGTAAATTTGCAAGACATTTGAAATTAATAAGTTTTGGAGGAATTTGATTCAATTGTGTAGTTCCAATGTTACATCATAAACTAAATGTTGCTCGGGTCATTAATACAAGCATAGAGTTTAAAAGTGGACCTCCAAGTTTGTTTATGTCATACTAGTTACACAACAGATCTAGCAAGCTAGGTCTCCTCTGGCCTAACACCAAAATATTTTTTTTAACACTAATTATTGTGCCAATTTATGCTAATGAAATTGGTTTTTTCCTTGGAACCTTTCTAAGAATTTTATCACTGTCGTGCACGTAACTCGAAGTTTTGCATTAGTCCCAACCTTGCCTCTCAATTGTTGTTTGAAGTAGAAAGATGGAATTTTCCAACTTTTGTACTAATTGAAAAACCTATAAATAAAGAAGATAACATTTTATTAATGTGTGTATATAATGTATTTCTTGAGTGTTGAAATTATGTTATTTTCTATTAACAAGAAGTTAGAGAGGATCCTCAATTTCAATAGGCTGCATTTTTGTTTCAAAAAATGGATGGGATAGGAGTTTTATCTATCAAAATCACAACATAGGGCATTTGGTCCATGAAATTTCAAGTCTAGATATGACAATATTAAAGACAAAACAAATTTGTTTGTCAAACCTAAGAATAACGGGGTGCTCTAAATCTAAATTCAGCTTAGAATTGCCCTTTTTCTTATCAATAACTTTCCTTTTGTTTGATTTTAAATTGAAATAAGAAATGAAACAAAGGAAACTAAGAAGATTCAATGATTTAACCTAGGGAACTTCATGCATCAGTTTGTCTTTATCTGTTGTGTTGCTTCCAAATGCATTTATAAGGTTCCCAAAAAGATGTTCATAAGTGGAATAGAAGCACCATTGCCCATAGAGCCAAGAGAACCAAGACACATTAACATTATCTCCAGAAAAATTTTCAGTGACAAATAATTTGTAAAATAGCACATACATGTTGCTATCTTCTTTTTCTCGTCCTCTACCTAAGAATCATTTGTAAATTTTTTCTTTTATGTAGCCATCTTGGAGTTTAGTTTAGAAACCTCCCCAATGTTCAAGTATACTGCTCCATTGGCATGATTGACCTCATTTTGATCTTCTCCTTCCTTTGGCATATTGGATTTCAAGAATGGAATTCCCACCTTGGGACACTTTGCGGATCTAATTGGAAAATCCTACCATCCAACACCTATACACAGTAGTTCAACACAAAAATCAAAATTGGCAACAACACTTGTACCAATATAGTAGTACAAGGATTCTTACATAGTATTAAAGCTTAGATGCAAGAGCATTCTAAGCTAGGAGTTTATGAAGGAGAATGGGTTGTGGAATTTATTACCACTTAATCCCAAGCTCTCTCTAGCACAATATAGATGTCCCAAGCTTGAAAATCCTATGGAAGAACAAGCTTTAAATGAATACTTTTCAAATCATGTTACTCGAATAAAATAAGTGGAATTCCCAAAGTACATATTTTAGGAGCGTTCAGATTTTTCATGAAGGAATAATATACAATGAAGCTCTACAGTTTCAATAATTACATTACATTGAACTAGATAATTACTCAAGCTAATCACATGGCTAAATAGAGCTAATTCTGTCATTTCCTACGACATTTGTTATTTATCATAAATAATGGAAAGTGATACTTATCATCCAAATTATTCATGGAGGAAAAGTGGAGATAACTGTAGTATTTTCCAGAGTTTTCAAAACAAGAAATTGTTAAAATATTGTGTGATGTCTTAAACGAATAAACTTCAAACAGCTGCACTTCTACAAATACCAAATGCAAATTTTTAAGGCAAGCACTAAGCAAAATCAAAGGTTCAGGATGTGAAGATAATAACAAAGATTTTGGTAAGAGATTGATCTTTGCAATTAATCATAAAAGACTACATAAAAAATAATTGTTAAATTGTAAAGATCCCAATCCCAAAATTATTTATATTTGAAATAAACTACGACTTACCAACTTTCAAAACCTTCCATATACTGATTTAAAAATTTCAATCTAAAATCTTTGTTAACTCCTTTCCAAATATTATAATAAAAGCATTATACCATGCTTAACTAGTGGGTCCCCTCTCATGGTGTCAACATTATACTTATAAACACTTCTAGCTATTCTTACATAAAATTCTATAATTGTAAAAAAATAAAATCCACATAACACAATGTGTTTTCACTGGTTTTATTACATTTTTACAACATTGTGGAGGTGAATAATGAAGATCAAACTTGTTAAAATTACATGAATACCTGTCGTAGTAGGAAAATTTTAGTTTTCATACAAACACATACTTGCATACTATTATATGGGAATTTTAGTTTTTGTACAGATGTGTACCTACATACTATTTTATGTGGAGAATATGTGTGTATTTTGTGTGGAGAATAACTATGTCCCTTATAAACAATGTGAATCTTTTACCTCACCAATCGATGAATTTGAGGTATATATTGTTTAGTTTCTTAGTAGATGTCAATGTATGATCGAGATGACACTTGGTAATGTAATTTGTGCCTGTGATGGCAAATTTGGTTTCCTGGCTATGAATAGAGAGTAAACAATTTTATGGAGATGACAGTGAGGATAGGGATTATAAGAGGATGGGAACAAGATTAACAATGGATAAAGAAGTAAGAAAATTGGAAGTATATGTGTCTTAAACATATTATATTTATGAGTAATAATGAAAGTACTTAGAACTCAATTTATAATATATAGCTAAAGTCTAATAGGTTTGCTAGATATCATGGCCTAATTTGAACCCAATTTATAATATTTTGAATGTAGGAATGTAAAATTATATTTGCTTAAATAGCTTGTGTGTCATGGGAAATGTATAAACATTTTAGCATAATTTACTTGTCAATGCAATATACCTCCATTCCCATAAGATCATATTTGTGACTTCAATTGATAAACAAACACTGAAAAATGTTTTATAATTTTACTTTATAAAATCTCGAAGAACAAAACTTATTTTTAAGTTGTATCGAATAAACTCATAAAAATCTATCGACCACATCCTTCAAAACTATTTTGGCATCTAAAAAATTTCAAGAAAAACCAAAATCATGTTTGCATGTTAAAGTTACTGCCAATCAATGGGATAAATGGCAACCTTCCCTCTTGCTCTTCCACTTCCAAGATGCTTGAAGGCCTCCACAATATTTGAAAATGCATTCACAAGCTTTAACTTCGTGCATTCTATGTAACCTCTTATGACCCATTTGTTTCACAAAATTTGTGTATGCTGGAATAGCCAATTCTAGAATTCAACTGAATTCTGGAATTCTGAGCTATTCTAAAAATGAATTCTAGATATGGGCTTGTCCTGTTTGGTTCACCTAGAAGATGACTGAGAAAATGCAAATTCTGTGTTTGGTTCCACAAAACTGGAATTGGAATTAGAATTTTGTTTTTGCACACATACACATACACACACACACACACATGTGTGTGTGTGTGTATACACACATATGTATATACACACACATTTATATATACACATATGTGTGTATATACACACACACATATATATACACACACACACATATATATATATACACATACCCATGTATATATACACACATACACACACATGTGTGTATAGACACACATATATGTGTATATATACACACATACATGTATGTATATACACATATATACACACACACATATATATACACACACATATACACATGTGTGTATATATACACATACACACATATATACACACATTTGTGTATATATACACATATACATACATATACACACACATGTGTGTGTGTGTATAATATACATTATTGACACAAAAATGGGAATGAATTTTCCCTCCCAAAATAATACTCTCAATTCCAATTCCACTTTTCAATTCCAATTCCAGGGTCTGAGGTGGAATTGTGGAATGCTAAAAAAGGCCCAAAATTAGAATTCGCATAAACCTATTCCAATTTTTTATTTTGGAAACAAACACTGAATTGAACAATTTCAGAATTTGGAAATGTCAATTCTTGATCAATTCCGGGAAACAAATGAGCCCTTAGCCTCTCTAAGTTGTTCCCGTTGGTATTATCGAAAAAGAAGGGTCCTATAGGAATAGGTGACCCTTTTGTAATATAAACAATTATTCCTTCATCTTTTGCAAGAACATAAGAATTGCACAAGTCTCCTACAATTTCAATCCAGTAACATTTATAATTAGCAATGTGCCTAAAAAATAATTTACATATATCATGAAGTTTTAGGCCTCTTATTAGTTCAATTTGGGTATCTAACATATGTCGTGTGAAAATTTTGTTTGTGGGTTATCCTAAAATTGATCTTCTAGGAAAATATTATATTCCTTCTCTACAATAATGAACGGAACATATCATAATACAAAACAGTTAGTAACTTTTTTTTTTTTAAATAGTTGTAATTCTATAGTTAAGTGCGTCGGAGTAATATTGGGACGAGTGACCTTTTGGAAAGGCCCAATGCTTCACCTTGTGAGATGTAATGAGTGTTATTTTACCATTCATTTTTATGGGAGATGAGTTCTTGTGAACCACTACTCATGAAACATGGGTCAATGAGTTATACTAAAAAACTACATAGCTAAGTCCTACTATCAATAGCATAATTTCACTTGCTATGGAAAATATCTCCTACTTATTGATGGAAATATTACAAAAATATAGCTAAATAGACCATGGTCCTGAAATTACTGCTATGGTGAACCAAATTCGAGCCCTAGAAGACATGTTTAGGGTACCCATTATCTAGAATGCTTTGATGTTTTAAATAGATGGTTATTTTCAATTGTGAAGTTAATATTAACATTCAAAAAAGAAGTTTTAGGATACCATCCTAATGGTTGTTTATTCTGGGTGCTAAAAAACACATTCAAAGGGAAGTTTTATATCAAAAAGATGAATTATAACTGATTGAATGTTTGAAGATGATAAGTTGATAATCACTAAGCTGCAGAAAGTAAATGCAAGAGAATAAATCAGTTAATGTATTGTATTGTCATTGTTGTGAACTTAATATGTTATGATTGGTCATATACATATTATCGTAGACTTCAGGAAATCAAAGAGATAAAGTTTATGTTATCGGTAAACATAAAAAGCCAGTGTACACCGAGTGACAGTAAACACCGACGATTAGAGAACCCCGAGAAGTCCCAGTGTATACCGAGCACCTCAACACCAAGCATAACTAAAGTGGTCACCGAGCAAAACTGAAGGTGATGCCCGAGGACAACTGAAGTCATTGACTGAGAAAACTAAGAGTTGATGACCAAAATCAACTAGAGTTAGAAAACGACAAAACACTTACCTGGCAGGAGCTATATTTAGAGTTAACTAATTGATTGCTTTATTTTCATCGATCAAATGAACTAAGGATAAGAAGAAGATTTAAAGCACAAATAAAAAAGAGATATTTGTGGAATAAATCTAAAGCAAAGCTTTAAAGATTAAATTAATGCATGGCAGGATTTATGGATCAAGAAAGCTATCTACGTCAAGAACAAGAAAGCCAAGGACATTGAAATGATGAAATCATGTCTATATAAAGAGACAAGTAATTCATTATGAAAAGGAGAATGCAAAGTATAATTTTTGTGAAGATAGAAGTCTTCATGCATATGTGATCATACAGGCTGAAGAACAGAGCCAAGAATTCTGCAGACACCGAGCAACAGAAGCAACAAGATTCACCGAGTAGAAAAGAAGAAAGAGGGGAGAAAAGGAATTGAAGAGCATATTGATCATAGAGGTATTTTGTGGACTAACAATAGATCTAAAAATATGCAAGTTAAGTTGTATTATTGAACAAATCATTTACTGTTTCAGTTTAACCATTGATTCAGAAAATCTCTTAACCGAGTGGGATTTAACCATCCTTACTATATTGAGATACTCAAGAGTATCAAAAGATTTTCATGTTGATAGCAAAGTGAATTCTAGGTCAGAAGACAAACTGTTAGTTTTGAATTCTCTAACAAGGTTGCACTTAATAGTGTGTTTGTAACCTTTAACAGGGTTGGCTCTTCACCGAGCTCACTGTAAAAGAGTGAAAATTTTAGGTTACCGGTCCCAAGTGGTTTTTCCCTTAATAGGGTTTCCATGTCAAAATCTAAGTGTCAAATGTGTATATGGTTCATTGCTTTGATGTTTTTCTTTACACATTACTAAAATTGGATTGGTCAGTAAACACTAAGTTTATTTACTGTATTTCGGTAAAGCTTAGAAAAAGGATAAACAATATATTCACCGAGCACTATATATTTGCTAGAATTACTTAAAGGCATACATCTTGAAGGACTAGAAATAGCTGAGGGTAATTATATTTGAGATATATATATTTGGTTGATTATTGGATTAATTTTTTAGGTCATTGATTCACCCCCCACCTCTCATTTATTCTAACAATTGGTATCAGAGCTTTGGTGCAAAGCAGGATAAGACTCCATCTATCAGGTATTAGAAATTATGTTACACAATACTTGGATACTGAATATGCTACACCAATAGGACTTCTGACTATTAATAAATTAATAGATAAACATAAACACAACTCTATGATGATAGAACTTGCTTCTTCAATATATGATGTTGAATTTGAAGATGTCAAAACATGCACCACTGCAAAGAAAATGTGGGACAAACTCAAGCTAGTACATGAAGGAGATACAAATGTGCTAAGAGCTAAGACTGAAAGCCTAAGAGGAAAGTTTGATGATCTAAGAATGAAAGGAGAGAAAATCACTTAGTACAGTAGCATAATCAAAGAGGTTGTTAATGCTAACCGAGGAGTAGGAGGAGTAATTGAGGAAGCAATAGTGGTAAGTAAAATTCTGAGAACCTTACTGCCTTTTTATGTTGTTAGAGTATCTACAATTCAAGAAATGAGAGCAGTAGCTGGTAATAATGTTACTCTTTATAGTTTGATTGGTAGAATTATTTCATTTGAGATGAGAAACTATGACAACAACATCTTACCAACTATTGAGTCTGCATTCAAATCTTCTTTGAAAATAAGTAAATCAAGTCATAAACACACTATGAGAAATGATAGTGAAAGTGATAGTGATGAACAAGAAATTGATGAAATTGAAGCACTAATGGCTAGAAGATTGCAAAGAGGTAAGGGTAGATACAAAGGAAAATTACCATTGGTATGTTTTAATTGTAAATAAATTGGACACTTTGCTGCTAGATGCCCTAACAAGAGAAAAGATGAAAGAAACAATGACAGGACTTATGAAAAGAAGTTTGACAGAAGTGATGACCGAGACTACAGAAGCAACCGACAATTTGACAGAAGAGATAAACGAGACTACAAGGACAAAGGCAAGAAGGCTTGTTATCTGGTTGAAAACAAAGCTGAGAATACTGACACCAAGTTTGATGAAGATGTTGAGGTAGTATTTATTTCTATGAAGGATGATTCAGACGAAGAAGAAAGGTATGTTGAAATTGTACTCATGTCTAAGGTTAGCAAAAATTATGTCTGGATTATTGATAATGGTTGTACTCACCACATGACTGGAGATAAGGAAAAGTTTGAAACTTTTGAATATTATAATGGTGGATCAGTTAGGATGGGTAATGACTCACCTTGTCCAGTTGAAGGTAAAGGAACCATCATGTTGAATAATATGATCAGATGTGAAAATTCATACTGGGTGAAAGGACTTAAATATAATCTATTGAGTGTTTCACAACTGAACAACACAGGTCACCAAGTTGCATTTGAGAACAAAAAGGCAAAAATCTATAATGAAACAGGAAAGTTGATTGGTACTGGTGAACAAACAAAAGGTAACCTATTCTATCTTGATGATATTAAGACCACTTGTTTATTGGCTTGAAATGAATACATTTGGTTGTGGCATAAAAGGTTATGCCATTTGAACTTTAACAACATGGTTATGACAAGCAAGAAAAGGAAAGTAAGAGGCTTACTGAGTATGTCAAAACCTGACCATGTCATGTGCAAAATTTGTCAAAAAGGGAAAATGACTAAGTCTAGTTTCAAGAGCAAAACCTACACATCTAATGCTATTCTAGAGTTAGTCCATATTGACTTATGTGGACCAATGAGAACAAAGAGCTATTATGGTGATAGATACTTCATTATATTTGTTGATGACTATTCTAGGATGATGACTGTCATGTTCTTAAAGGAGAAATCAGAAGAATTTAAGATGTTTAAATGGTATAAAGCTATAGTAGAAAAGCAAAGTGGAAAAGAACTAAAATGTCTAAGATCACATAGAGGAGGAGAATTTATTTATGATGAATTCACTAACTTTTGTAATGAGCATGGGATTACAAGATAGGTTTCTACACCGAGAACACCACAACAAAATGGGATTGCTGAAAGAAGGAATAGATCATTTGTTGATTGTGCCAGAACACAGATGATTGAAAAAAGTATCACACAAACATTCTAGAGAGAAGCTGTAAATACTGTTGTCTAAACACTGAACCAAGTTCAATTGAAGAAAGACACCTTATGAGCTATGGTATGGATACACACCAAATGTGGGTTACTTTAGAATTTTTGGAATTCAATGTTATATTTTGAAAGATGATAGAAATGGAAAGCTTGACCCCAAAAGTGATGAAGGAATATTTCTAGGATATTCTACCAAAAGCAAAGCTTATAAATGTCTTAACAAATCCTCTAACAAAATCATTGAAAGTGCAAATGTTAAAGTGGATGAATTTGCTAAGAAAAATGATGAGGAAAGCATAAAGGAACTAGAAGTTTACAACAAATTTGTCTACATTGAAGAACCTGACACCTTGCCTGAGCAATAGTGTAATGCTACCGAGCGTCAGAACAATGCAACCGAGCAATAGGTTGCACACACCGAAAATTAGGAAATTGATCACAATGCTGACCCGAGTGATTACAATCACAATGAAGATCAAAATGATGAACATAGATCTAAACCTGTACTTGCTAGATATGTCATAAGACACCATCCAAAGAACCCAATCATTAGAGACAAAAGAGCTAGAATGAGAACAAGAAGTAAGTCACTTAACACTAGATGTTTGATCTGTGATTTTGAGCCTAAATCTATTAATACTGCACTTGAGAATCATGAATGGGTTAGTGAAATGAATGAAGAGATTGAATAGATTGAGAAGAATAAAATATAGAAATTGGTACCCAGACCGAGTGACAAAAATGTCATTGGCACCAAATGGATATTCAGAAACAAACTGAATAAGAATGGAAAAGTCACAAGGAACAAAGCAAGACTGGTATGCAAAGGGTATGCACAAGAAGAAGGTATTGACTATGGAGAAACCTTTGCACCCATTGCTAGGATAGAAGGAGTAAGAATTCTACTTGATTATGCTTCTTCCAAAGGATTCAAAGTATACCAAATGGATGTAAAATCTACATTTCTAAATGGAATACTATAAGAGGAGGTATACATTGAACAACCTGAAGGGTTTGTTGATCCTAACAAGAGGAACATGGTATGTAAACTACGCAAAGCCTTGTATGGATTGAAACAAGCACCGAGATCATGGTATGAAATAATTCACTCTTATCTCATTAGTATTGGATTCATTAGAACAAGTGATAACAATAATCTGTATTTGAAAGGAGATACTGATGATAAGATTCTAATTGCTGAGATATTTGTTGATTATATCATATTTGGAGGTAATGATATGCTATGCAAGTCATTTGCTGATGAAATGAGAAAAGAGTTTGACATGTCAATGTTTGGAGAGATCAAATTTTTTCTTGTTCTATAGATTCTTCAACAGGATGTAGGCATCTATGTCACACAATCCAAATACATTAAAGAAGTTATGAAGATATTCAAAATGGAGGACTCCAAACCAGTGGGAACATCAATGGTAACCAAATGCAAATTGACAAAGACAGGACTACCAAGGTAAATCAGACCTTATACAAATCTCCATGATTGGAAAAATAATGTATGTTGTACATACTAGACTAGATATAGCACATGCAATTGGTATAGTTGCAAGATTCTCTGCTAATCCCAAGGAATAACACATGACTGTTGTCAAAAGAATTCTGAGATATGTGAAGAATACCGAAGAATATGGCTTGTGGTATAATAAAGAAGGCAAATTTGAGCTACAAGTTTATACCGATGTTGATTGGGCTAGAAACATAGACGATAGAAAAAGCACAACAGGAGGTGCATTCTTTATGGGTAACAAACTTGTCACATGGATAAGTAAAAATCAAGGATGCATATCACAATCAACTACAGAAGCAGAATATGTGGTTTCTTCTGCAAATTGCTCCAACATTGCATGGATCAAGCAATTACTAAAAGGCATGAATATGGAAATCCTTGCTCCAGTAATTATCTATTGTGATAATACAAGTGCTATCAACATTTCCAAGAACCCTGTTATGCACGCTAATACAAAGCATATAGCTATCAAGTATCATTACTTGAGGGAACAAGTACAAGAGAAAGAGGTGATAATGGAATATGTACAATTAGAACAATTAGCAGACATATTCACAAAGCCTTTGCCAAAAGATACATTTGAGTACCTGAGGAATAGACTAGGGATCCGACCCTTGTCTACTAGTCACTAAGTTTACTAGAAGGCTGCACCGGTCCACCCATTATCAGAAGATCAATCATGTTGATGCAAGCCGAGATATGGACTGAAATGACATATCATTACAAAAAGGTACTTATCAAAACTGAACACCAGAGATATTATTGGCTACTACAGAGCTGTATTGCTGATGAACAAGAGAGATGGAGAGGGATATATTTTTGTTTGGCATTGTTGTCAAAGGGAGAGAGATATCCAATAATGAAATATCATATTAGGGAGAGAGATTAAAAGAAATGTCCATCAAAGAGAAAAAAAATTTCAAAGAGAGAGAAAAGAACATCCAAAGGGAGAGAAAGCTTCCAAGGATAGAGATATTCAATGAAGTAACCATCCATCAAAGGGAGAGAGAATGCTTCCAAGGAGAGAGAGATTCAATGAAGTAACCATCCATCAAAGGGAGAGTATTGGAGAAGAGATTCTACAAGAAAGGGAGAGACGGATTCAGAACATAGAATTGCTACATCCATCCATTGAAGGGAATGAAGAAAAGGAAAGCACTTTGAAAGAATCAAATCAAAGCTAGAAGAGCTTACCGAGAGTCAGGTATATCTATTGGTTATAGAACAATAAGTTTGGTATGATATGGCATATTTCATATTGTTTTGATAGTATATTTCCATCAATGCCAAAGGGAGAGATTGATGAACTATAATTGATTGAATGTTTGAAGATGATAAGTTGATGATCACCGAGCTGCAGAAAGTAAATGCAAAACATTAAATCAGTTAATGTATTGTATTTTCATTGATGTCAAATTAATATGTTATGATTGGTCATATACATATTGTCATAGGCTTTAGGAAATCAAAGAGATAAATTTTATGTTATTGGTAAACATAAAAAGCCAGTGTACACCAACGGACAGTGCACACCGACGGACAGAGAACCCCGAGCAGTCACAGTGTATACCGAGCACCGCAACACCGAGCATAACTGAAGTGGTCACTGATAAAAACTAAGGTGATGCCTGAAGACAACTAAAGTCATTGACCAAGCAAACTAAGAGTTGATGACTGAAATCAATTGGAGTTGTAAAACGACAAAACACTTAGCTAGTAGGAGCTATATTTAGAGTTAACTGATTGATTGCTTTATTTTCATCAATCAAATGAACAAAGGATAAGAAGGATATTTAAAAGCATAAATAACAATGAGAGATTTGTGGAATAAATCTAAATCAAAGCTTTAAAGATTAAAGCAATGCATGGCAAGATTTGTGGATCAAGAAAGCTATCTACGTCAAGAAAAATAAAGAAAAGGACATTGAAATAGTGAAATCATGTCTATATAAAGAGACAAGTAATCCATTATGAAAAGGGGAATGCTAAGTATAATTCTGGTGAAGATAGAAGTTTTCATGCAGATCTGATCATACAGGCTGAAGAACAGAGCAAAGAATTCTGCAGACACCAAGCAACAAAAGCAACAACATTCACTGAGAAGAAAAAAAGAAAGAGGAAAGCAAAGGAATTGAAGAGCATATCGATTAGAGAGGTATTTTGTGGACTAATAATAGATCTGAAAATCTGCAAGTTAAGTTGTGTTATTGAACTGATCATTTACTGTTTCAGTTTAACCATTGATTCATAAAATCTCTTAACCGAGTGGGATTTAACCATCCTTATTGTATTGAGATACTCAAGAGTATCAAAAAAATTTCATGTTGACAGCATAGTGAATGCTAGGTCAAATGAAAAAATATTAGTTTTGAATCCTCTAACAAGGTCGCACTTAACAGTATGTTTGTAACCTTTAACAGGGTTGGCTCTTCACTGAGCTCACTTCAGAAGAGTGAAAATTTTGGGTTACGGATCCCAAGTGGTTTTTCCCTTAACAGGGTTTCCATGTTAAAATCTAAGTGTCAAATGTGTATATGGTTCATTACTTTGATATATTTCTTTACACATTACTAAAACTGGATTGGTCGGTAAACACTAAGTTTATTTATTGCATTTCGGTAAAGCTTAGAAAAAGGATAAACAATATACTCACTGAGCACTACATATTTGCTAGAATTACTTACAAGCATACATCTTGAAGGACTGGAAATAGCTGAGGGTAATTATATTTGATATATATATATATATATATATATATATATATATATATATATATATATGTATAGTCATAAAATGGAAGCACTTCCATTTTGGATTGGTTTAGTCCTTCAAGTAAGTGGTTTGGGGTCATGTCAAGTTCCTTGAATGGGTCTTTGACTTGGATATGCTTTTTCTCGTTGATTCTGCCCTATTTTCCACTTTTCTCCTACCTTTTCTAACATTCTGCTATGTGATTATGAGATTCTTGAGGGTCAAGGTTGACCTTGACCTTGACCCAAGGTCCAAATTTTAGGTTCCCAAAGTTTGTGGATGTCAAGCTTCAGAAAGATTTAATTCCCGCTTCCGGGTCGGATGTTTTGGTCTTCGAGGAAACAAATCTTGAAATTATATTTAATATAGGTCCACTTATAAGGGTTTAGGTCTAATTGGAATTTAATTCTCCTATGTGGGCCTCTCTAGAATATTTTTCCCTAGATTCATATATAAGAAGCCTTCTCCTCTCATTTTCTCTAACCATCTAAGACTTGAAAAGACAAAGACAAGCTAAGGGGCAAGACACAAGAAGCAATTCCATCCATCCAAACTCTATGTATAATTTATTGAAGGAATAATTCAAGCATTCAAGCATCCAATTTATCAAGGAGATGCATTGGTAGTCATTGAAGGATTCAAATCTCTATGGGGCTCTCTTGTTGAATATTTCTCCATCCACATCCATGCAAGCTTCTTCCTATTCAAGATTGGTGTTGAAGATCCAAAAGAAATAGATTTGAGACATCCTACATTCTACATTCTACATCCATTTGGTGCATACATACTTGTGGATCCAAGGTTTTGAATCCTCCACAAGGGTTTCTATACAAGCAAGGTGAATTCGTTTATTTACTTTGTTTATTTATGCAATTTCAATTATATTATAAGGTTAATTCCAAAACTGGGGTTTGACCAAGGAAAAACCCTCCCCCCTAAATTTTTTTTTTTCTTGTAGGTATAGGTACAGGACAATGAATCTTGGATCATATTTGGATACCCTTTTTGGCCAACTTTCAGGATTCACAAACAGATTTTCCGTCAGAGCAATGCAAGTCAAGTTAGACCTCAAAGGGGTCAAGGTCGACCTCAATCTAGGTCAAGGTCAACCTCAATCTAGGTCAAGGTCTACCTGGACCAGATCTGAAAAATATTTATGGGTTTTGTAGATCTCACAGTTTCGGTTCAAGATCGCAAAAATCAACAGTTTCTGAGACCGTTTGACAGGGTTTTCAGCATATTCTTTTTCAGAGGTATATATTTTATTCTATTTTCCTTTGCAAACATTTCCAGATTTATATTTCTTATCATAACAATTAAATGTAAGTGGTTAATGATGATATGTAATTGATTGAATGTTTGATAATGTTAAGTTGAAGATGATGCAAAACATTAAATTAGTTAATGGTTTGCATTGTCATTGATGTCAACTTGATATCATCTGTACGGTCATGCACATAATGCCAAAGACTTTATAAAATAAATGGAACAATGATTATGCTTTCAACAATGCATAAAAGTCAAGTATTCACTAAGTGACAGACAACACCGATAGAGTGCACACCATCGGTAAAGACAAAGATAAAGTCACAGTGATGCCCGACAAGCAGAAGACAGTGTTGCCCGATGAAGCAGAATCACAGGATGCCCGATGAGCTGAAAAAAAAGTTGCTCAAAGAGAAAGATCCAATGATACCTGATGGATGGAGATTCTGAAGCTAACTAAAGTTACACCGACGAAACTGGTAGTTGTCACCAGTGATGAACTGAAGAATTGACCGACAAAATAGAGATATCAGAAAATGACAAAATATTTAGCTGGCAGAGCTTAAGGATAGACTTAACTGATTGTTTTATTTGTTTTATTTGACCATAGTTAAAGCAATTGATTTATACAGTTGGCAAGAAGATAACTACGAGATAAATCAGGAGTTAAAGCCGCAAATCAAATTGGCTGGATTATTTTTCACGCCAAGAATCAAGAATTAAGGAATATCATGTCTATATAAGAGACAAGCATAATTCATTTTTCGGATGCACTAAGATATACGTGGGAGTGAATTAAAAGAAGATGTTAAAGAGAAACTGGTGAAGGATAAACTTCATACAGTCCTGATCAATCAAGCTAAGGGAGAGCTAAAGAATTTTGCAGACACCGAAGAACAGTGAAGCACAACATCATAAAGCTGAAAGTGTGAAGCACAAAGGAATTGAATTAATACATTGATCAAAGAGGTATTGTACATAAATAGATCTGAATATCAGCAATTCAAAGTTGCATTAGAAATAGGTCATTGTGTTTCAATTTAACCATTGAAGCATTAAGTCTCTTAACAGAGCAGGACTTGACCCTCTTTTGTAATTGAGGTATATCCTAATAGATTACCAAAAAGGTTGATTCATGATAGTAGTAGAGGTCTTACCTAAAGCCTATTGACAGTCTAAGAAGGAGGCTGATTCAAGGATGGTAGTAAGATTAGCATAAAGCCTATTGACAGTCTAAAGACTGATTCAAGGATGGTAGCGTAGATGCCAGATA
>MU226000.1:1016123-1094314 GCA_018584345.1 Thuja plicata
GGGCTCACTTCAGAAGAGTGAAAATTTGGGGTACCGGTCCCAGTGGTTTTTTCCCTTAACAGGGTTTCCACGTTAAAATCCATGTGTTATGTGTGTATGGTTTATTACTTTATTTTTTTACATTTCAGGATTGATTGGTATACTCTGCATATTTACTGAGTATCGGTAAATGAGTTTTACTACTTATCGGTAATCAAGGAGAATAAGGACAGACAAGGTAAATTGACAGACTGTTAATTATTTCAAGTATTTCAAGGCATACATCTTGTAGGGACTTAATAATCTGAGGTGTATTGATTGGTGGATTAAAGTTTAAAGGATAAATTTTTGAGGCCACTGATTCACCCCCCCACTCTCAGTTATTACTAACAGTTAAATGTGGCATAGGTTCTCTTTTATGTGCAAATATTCATTGTTCAAAACCCTATTTAAACCCCATCCATATTTTCTATATTACATTTTGGTGAACTCGTGATAGAAAACTCTTTCTTTTTTGGTGTTAGATTTGCATTTTATGTTAGATCTTACATGCATTTAAAAGTAGATTTCTTTTATGCTCTTGCATTTACATATCAAAAATAAAAAATCACAACATTTCTTTAAAAATACAAAAACATTTACATTTTTCATGCTTATAGATTTCATTTGAATGCAATTGGATATATTTAGATCTATTTTCCATGCATTTCTTTATTCGTTATCATGTTGCATGATTTGTTTCAAGTGTTTTCCAAACATCCTTCTATAAATTTTGGGAGTAAACAACATCTTCCTCTTACCTTACCATTGCATGATGTTACACCTAGAAAGACTTTATTTAGTGTGTGTGATGTTGGTTTTTCCTCTCTTGTATTACCTTGTAAGGATATATTAGAGCAAGTAGATGACTTTAATCTTTCTCTCCATCATATTTCTCTTTATGGAGATGAGTTGAGGATTGATGTTAATTCTTCTCCTAATATATGTCCTCTTTACCAGCCTACTTTAGAAAATAATTTACCTTCTTTCCCCTTTAGGGATCAAGCTTTAGTGATTTATGGCGCTCCTATAATGTGCTTTATTGATAGGGATGATAATCCTCCTATTTGGGATGAACCTTTGGATTTGGATGTTGATTACTCTCTTCCTCGTGAAGCCATTATGGATTATTCTACTTTTTGGGATGAACCCTTGGATAAAAACATTGATTTATCCCCTCCTCGTGAAGAAACTTTGATACAAGAGGGTGATTTATTAATGGATGACATATTCATACATGATGGTGACTCTTTTTATAAAACACACTCCCCTTATGCAGACATTTTAGAGAAATAAGAAGACATTATAGATGCTTTACCTCCATTTGGGATTCCTTCTAGTGATGAGGCATTAGCGGAGAATGATATGAATTCCCTTCATGCTCTCCCTCTTAGTGATGATCTTATGGATAATCAAGATCTTACCTCATCTGCTCCTAGGATGTCTTCTTTGCATCCTTCTTGTGAGTCTATTAGTAGTGTTGAGACAACTAACATGGTTTATCCAAAACCCTTGTTGACTATTAAAGGTTGTCCTCACATTACTATCAAGGGTAAACCTAGGGATCCTTTGGATTTATTTGATAACACAGATTCTGTTTCAAATTATTATCATACAAGGAATAAAACTCTACCTAATCTGATGGTTCCTACTTATTTACCACCTTCTCAACCCATTCTTCCTCCTCCACCCCGTCTTCCTGGCAAGGAGTATGAGTATGATTTGATAAACTAATTGCGCAATACCCCTGTCATGATTTCTTTATGGGAGCTTCTTTAAACTTCACCTACCTACCATGAAGTCTTGCAAAAAGATATAACAACTCTTCCCACTCTAACTCCTAATCAAAAGAACATTAATGCCTTCTTACAGTGCATGCATGCTACCCCGGGTCCTCCTGACATTGTATTTACTCAATAGGATTTACCTTCTAAAGAAGTTCAGAATCAATATGGTGCTCTTATGGTTGTTGTTACTATCAATAAGAGTATCATTCGTAGAATCATGATTTATAATGGATCTGGGCTTAATATTTGTAGCATGGACATGCTCAAAGCGATTAAAGCTGATCTTTCAACTATTCAACCTCACAATGCTCTTATACATGGCTTTGATAACATTGATAAGAAAAACTTTGGGCATCATTACGTTACCTATAAAAGTAGGTTTGGTCATCCTGAATACTCCTTTTCATGTTATTCCTGGACCTCTTAATTATAACCTCCTTTTGGGTAGACCTTGGTTGCATGAGATGCGTGTTGTTCCTTCCACCCTTCACCGTAAAGTCAAGTTTATTCACAACAACATGGTGTATATGTTTCATGCAAATGATGCGCCAAATCCTTGTTTGAATATTCAAACCCACAATATTCCTATTCCTAATAGTAATCCTTCTTCCTCTAATGCTCTTCCTAGATATGATTAGGGAACCTTTGATATTAATCCTACCTTTATTGGAGAGTTTAAAGTTTATAATCTTGATTTTATGAAGCAACAAAGAGAGTTTAAACAACGAGCTTTTTTTTCTACTTCTAATGCCCTTTTTAATAGTTTTGTCGCTGCTTCTACCCACTATAAATATGTCAAACCTACTAATGATGACATAGTGACTACTGAAATTCCATTGAGTCCTTCTGATATGGCTTCTTGTTATGGTCCTGGTTATCATTTACTAGTTAAACAAGGATTCCATGGTCAAGGATGTGGTAAGAATAAATAGGGAATTCAAATGCCCTTACAGAATGGGGGGCATGAGCATTCTTATGGATTGGTATTTAATCCTCAACAACACATCAATGTTAACAACATCTCAAATAACACTTCAAAACATGATGAACCTATGAAGGACTTTGACAAAGAAGTTCTTTTGCCTAAACTCCTTCGTGCTAAGATGATTACTAGACCTAAACACAAAAATAAATGTAGTCCACACTTGAAGCCTATTCCTTTTTGTTTGTATCATAGATTTCATGATCACTCTACTAATGAATTTCAAGCTTTACATTATAAGATTAGACATCTCATTGATAGTAAAGTTATTTATATATCACGTGGCAATGAGTTGTATTTCAATCATGTTTTCTCTAAATAACATTTATGTTCCTATTATGGAGCTCCACATTATGTAAACAATGTTAGCCTAATAATTGGGGGCTCTTTATCTTGCATAGTGTTTTGAGTGATATAATAGGTTCCCTTTCATCCTTGTTCCTATGCTTGGGGGGCAAGGATACCATCTCCTTCTTTTTTGTCTTTCCAGGATCCACTTTTCCCTTGGTTAAGCAATATCTATCTATTATGTGATATCCAATCATACATGAAAATTTTGGTTTGCATTGAAGATCTATGTCCTTGATCATAACCTATTTTGTTGTTTGACATTGGGTTTCCGTGGTTGATAAATCTCTCACCTTGGAAACTGAATAGTGTGATATCCCTCACAAGGGTTACTTTTTCACTTCTTGCATGATATCTCTTTGCATTCGCCCCTTCCATGGCATCATAGGAGCTGTGACCTTCTTGGCTTGGACTGGGTGTCGTCTATGGATATTGTCTTGATGTTGTTGAAGAAGGCTTTATCCTGGTTCTTTTCTTTCCTTGACATGTCAAAATAGTATGCAATTTTCATCTTAAGGAGGGGGCATATATACGGCCTCCCTTGTTCTATATTATTGCATTTTTTTTTCTAACCTTTTCTTTTGCAACATGCTAAATCCTCTAAAGGTAACACACATAAGTTGCTAAATCTTGAAGAGATACACATTCAATTACAATTCAATATGCTAAATCCTCATAAGGTAACACCCATAAGTTGCTAAATCCTTAAGAGATACACATTTGACAAATGTATTCCATGGTGATATGAGGATATAGATGCATGGGTACTTCATAAAAGCCATCAAAAGACACACTACATACATGCACAAAGCTTCCAAAAGGCGCACAAATTTATGGGGTGACTATAAAGTGCTTGCTTGGTGGGCCATCCTATCCTTTTGTGGTTCATAGTGAGATACACACATCTTACTGGGCGAGCTAGCCACCCCCCTCTCTCTTTCTCTTTGATTGGTGATGTCTCTCTTATTGTAATCTTGGGGTTGAAAAAGACTTCAATCCTTGGGGGCTTGAGGATTTCTTTTGTCCCTTTGATTTCAATAATATTATCTTTTCTTTACGATCTCCTTTACCAAGAGTTTGCATCGAGTCCATACTCTTGCTAAAGTGGGGGCTAAATGTATAGTTGGAAAATGGAAGCACTTCCATTTTGGACTGGTTTAGCCCTCTGAGTAAGTTTTTTGGGGTCATTTCAAGTGCCTTTAATGGGTCTTTGACTTGGATATGCTTTTCCCCCCTGATTCTGCCCTATTTTCCACTTTTCTCCTACCTTTTCTGGCATTTTGGTTTGTGATTCTAAGATTCTTGACCCCAGGGTCAAGGTTGACATCGATCATGACCTAGGTCAAGGTCAACCTTGACCTTGACCTTGACCCAGGGTCCAAATTTTAGGTTCCCAAAGTTTTTGGATGTCAGGCTTCGGAAAGATTTAATTCCCACTTCCGGGTCAGTTGTTTTGGTCTTCGAGGCAAAAAATATTGAAATTATATTTAATATAGGTCCACTTATAAGGGTATAGGTCTAATTGGAATTTAATTCTCCTATGTTGGCCTCTCTAGAAGATTGTGCCCTAGATTCATATATAAGGAAGTCTTCTCCTCTCATTTTCTCTAACCATCTAAGACTTGAAAAGACAAAGACAAGCTAAGGGGAAAGATGCAAGAAGAAATTCCATCCATCCAAACTCTATGTATAATCAATTGAAGGAATCATTCAATCATTCAAGCATCCAATTCATCAAGGAGATCCATTGGTATCCATTGAAGGATTCAAAGCTCTATGGGGCTCTCTTGTTGAAGATTTCTCCATCCACATCCATGCAAGCTTCTTCCTATTCCAAGATCTATTCAAGATTGGTTTTCAAGATCCAAAATCAATTGATTTGAGACATCCTACATTCTACATTCTACATCCATTTGGTGCATACATACTTGTGGATCCTAGGATTCGAATCCTCCACAAGGGTTTCTATACAAGCAAGGTGAATTCATTTATTTACTTTGTTTATTTATGCAATTTCAATTATATTATAAGGTTAATTCCAAAATCGGGTTTGAAAAGGCAAACCCCTCCCCCAAAAAATAAAAACATTTTTCTTGTAGGTACAGGTACTGGTACAGGACAACGAATCTTAGATCAGATTTGGATACCCTTTTCAGCCAACTTTCGGGATCCGCAAACAGATTTTCTGTCAGAGCAGTGCAGGTCAAGGTCGACCTTAATGGGGTCAAGGTTGACCTCCATCTAGGACAAGGTTGACTGGACCAAATCTAAAAAAGATTTATGGGTTTTGTAGATCTCATAGTTTCATTTTAGGATCGCAAAAATCAATAGTTTTTTAGACCGTTTGATAGGGTTTTCAGCAGATTCTTTTTCAAAGGTATGTATTTTATTCCATTTTCCTTTGCAAACATTTCTAGATTTACATTCCTTATCATAACAATTAAATGTAAGTGGTAAAATGTGGCATAGGGTCTCTTTTATGTGCAAAACTTCATTATTTAAAACCCTATTTAAACCTCATCCATATTTTCTATATTACAATATATTTGGTTGATTATTGGATTAATTTTTGAGGCCACTGATTCACCCCCCCCTCTCATTTATTCTAACACAAAGATGATTGGATACAGTGTAATTGATATCAGTGAGATTTTCTTACTGACCTCAAATGGTATTTGCTAAAATAGTTGAATATAACTCAATAATTTTGTGCTTTAAGATATGAATTATGGGTTATAAGGACATTAGCAAAGCACCCACAATCCTCCTCATTCAAGGTGACACTTGCACCTTGGGATTGCAATAGATTTTTCATGATATGTGCATGTTAACTTATTAGTTGACATATTTGTTGGCAAGGTAAATGAATAAAAAATGAAAGAATAAACTCATTTTCAATAAACTCAAGTTAGTCTCCAACTAAGAATGGGCCATTTGTTACCACAACATAATAATAAAAAATGGAGAGCATTTTTTTTCCAAAAAATATAATTTTTACAATAAGATCTTATACATCTCAAGTAATTCATAAAAGTAATTCTTACTGAGGTTTTTTTTGCTTGAAAGTATGCTTTTTTTGAATTACTTAGGTAATATACTCAAACTCATGTGAAAATCTTTATCAAGAGGTTTGTAGACAAGATTTAGTCACAGTGATGAAAAATGGCGCAACTCTGCTCTGCTCCCGCGAAATACTTCTCCTACATGGTCGAAACTCTGGATCATCAAATCTAATTCTTTACAAAAACAAAGTATGCCAATTTGGTTCCTGATTTGGCTCCTGACTGGTCTGCCTCTGGGTCATTTTAGACAAATCACAAAATGATGGACTCTCCTTTGGAAAATCTTTGGATCCCTGCTCATCAACAGAATGCGAGGAGGGCTCGTCAAGCACAAATCAGACAAAAAAGGGCATTCAAATATGTTATGGCCCCTTCCTTCTCTTTAAACCTTGGCAACAACTTCAATTCCTTAGTCCCAAATATATCTGGCAAAAACTTTCTATCTCCTTCGAACTTGCCTTCTCATTGACAATCCTCTCCTTATATGAATAGAGAAGCCTAGACTGCATCATCATTGAATGACCTCCATCCAGTTGGGGACATCAACCTGATAGTAAGAACATACATTCCTCCTCATAAGCGTAAATCTGGAGGCCCTAGCACTATTCAAAACATGAAGAAAGATCTGCCAGGACATACAGGGTAGAATTCACAGGGAATCTTTTTCCCCTTTCCCTAAATCATTCAAAGGCGCAGTCTTCTATCCCCCCAAATACCTCGAAACATAATCTACAATCTTACAGTGGTGTCATTAAAAACACTGATCTCTGGCGGAGCATGCCTTCTCTTGTTAGGGTCACTTATCAAGGTAGAATTTTATATTCAAGTTCGCCTGAACAAGGGCTGAGAAATACCATCATCATAAGCAATTCTATCAGTGATAATAGGTTGGATGAGTGTAGTACCCATGGGGTATTCACATATTGGAAAGGACCATTAACAAAAAACCCTAATCTTGGCAAATGGTTAAACTCATTCCGCTGGGCACAGGTAAGTATACTTTCCCTTACTCCTCGCTTAGCGTATCTTCATTGTTCAAAGGCTGAAGATAAAAGAGTTCTTTTACAATCCCCATTATGTTTTTATAAAGGTTACTGTATTAATTTTTTCCCATGGAAACCTGATGTTAATGAATCAGTAGCAAGCTCCATTAATTTTCCTACTTGAATTTCGTTACATGATCTTCCTATAGAAATTCTACATTCGCATTTTTTAGATACAATAGGCTCTTCCTTAGGAGAATATCTTGGAGTAGATATTCAACACAATAACAAGAAAGAGGTCAATTTACTTATTAGACTGTCACCCGGATCCAAGGAAGCAGATAGCTTAAAAATTATTATTAATAGATCGATCTATAACATTAAATATTCAAAATTTGAAGGCATATCAACAACATTACTCTTCTTAAGAAGCATGAAAAATAGGGGATCCAAACTACTGAACAAATTCACATTCCTAGGAATTCTAATATAGAGGATTGTTTCCCTTCTCTGATTCATCCTAATCCCAACATGTCCACTATCGAAAAGCAGACTAAAACTAATATAAATACTGACCAACAGTGCTTATCTTCCTTTAAATATCATAATAAAAACAAAAATATTGAAGAAGGTGAAATAATTATTGGAGATGTTCCACCCCCCTTAAATTCTGGGGTTTCAGATCATTGCTTGAACTCTGATTTAGGTATCAACATGGTGGATAAAATAGATATGGTTCAGCCTCTCCCTCCTAGATCTTTTCCTTATTCTAGAATTATGGAGATTCCTATAGAAGATGGAGACCAGGCTGCTGTTGTGAACAACTTTTCCCTAGAACATGATATTGTGAAAGATTCTTTCTCTCCCCAAACCAAGGTCTTGGATGGGAATGCAGACTTTGGTCCCTCTTCTTCACCCAAGGTCTTCGTGGTAGAGGAGAACTTAGAGAACGAATCTGATTCCCCTCCTTGTGATCAATGCAAGTCCAAAAAACTTCATCTTAAAGATATCAAAATTAACCTGGGAATTCATGGGCAGCTCATTAATGATCTTCTTTTGATACATGATGAAATTGGGTATCATCTCCTCACTTGGGATGATGCCCACAAAGCTCATCTGACTGGGTTGCAGGATGAGATTGGGGGTATAGCTATTAAAGATAAGGATTAGGTCCACCCCAATACCCTAGATATGAATGTGAACTCTCTTACTACTATTGCAAGAGATGGTGACACACTGAGAAGTTGTAATTCTTACCATTCTTTGGCAATTCCACTGTCTCCATTCTTAGATTCTGAGCATGACATAAGAGATGACCTTGCACTGTTTGTCATTTTGGCCAGCATCCTGCCTTCTAGTCTTGCAAATGAATGTTCTCTTCTGGTCTAAAGAATAGGATAGTTAGGGAACATTTCAGATAAGGTTTCACAACAGGCCTGCTTGCCAGTCCCTTCTTCCAACCTGATTGAAATAAACACTGTTGAGATTACTATGGATAAAATGATCTCTAGGCCTCCCCTTAGCACTCTAGGATTCAACAAATAAACTCATCTTAAATTTTGGCAAACACTAGCCAATGGAAAAAAGGTATTTGAAGATATAGACAGAGATACTTTGCAGGCGAGCAATATTATTATGGGAGCCACCAATGTAAATATTCCAATCGAAGTAAATACCATCCTTATGAAAGGTATGCAAAGCTCACTTGAAGAGATAGATCAGATACTTATGAGTGACCCTCAATCTTGGGAAGAATTTGGGACTTTGGAACCAATAGAATGGTCTCTCCCCCAAAGCTTACATAGCCATAACGAAGGGAGAAACTTTGAGGAACCCAAGCCACTTTTAAGAGATGAAAACTGTAATCAAGATTTAAGTGAAAAAATAATGAAAGAAATTAGAGAGGAGGAAGAAGTTAAAGAAGATGACAAGATAGTTGAGACTATCCTCAATGCCCTACAACACAAAAATAATCAAGGGATATCCATGAATTTGAAGGGTATTGATAAACCTATTTGTGGCAAGATCTCTAAGAAAAGAGGTAGAAAAAGTCTTGTGGAACTAAGGACAACTATTGGTAAAGCTGAAAACCAAAATAAAATAAGTGATATACTTAAGGTTGCGAAGGGGAAGCTCCTTCCCACAGTAGTATGAGGATCACATCCTAGAATGTTAGGGGCCTAAATGCCCCTAACAAGAAGTGCTCCCTTAAGCGCAACCTAACATTATTCAGATTAGAAATTAATCTCATACAGGAATAAAAAATCAGTAAGGAAGAGGGTGAAAAGATTAAAAAGAAATTAGGATACTGGAAATGTGAATTTATAGAATCCTTGGGAGCCTCCAAGGGTCTAGGTATTATTTGGGATCCTAGAAAGGTAGACTTTACTTTAATATTAGCCAATAACAATTGGATGGTAGGAAAGGTTAAAAACTTTAGAAGTGATGTTCATTTCAACATTATTAACGTTTATGGACCTACAACAACAACAGAAAAACTTTCTATTTGGACGAAGATAGGAAATTACATGAATTTGGAGCCTCAAACTACCTTTGTATTGGGGGGGATTTCAATGCAATCTCAAATATTAATGAAAAAAATGGGGGCATTCAAGTAGAATCACAAGCAGCAACGGATTTCAAAAATTGGATCATGGTTAATTCACTAATGGATATTCCAACATCAAATGGTTTGTATACTTGGAACAATAGAAGGAAAGGATTTAGCTATATCGCTGAGAGATTAGATATATTTTTAATTAAAGGGGACATTTGAATGATTAACAAGACCATTTCAGCAACAATACTGCCTCATGATGGATCAGATCACTTTCCAATACAGATTGAAATAAAGGAACAACAAAAACCTACAAGGTGCTCCTTTAAATGTGAAAATATGTGGTTCTCGGATGAGAACTTTATGGAGAAAGTCAAACAGTGGTGGAAAGAAGAAATCTTTGAAGGACCCAAAATGTTTTGCTTTGTTTCAAAACTAAAAAGGTTAAAAGAGAAAATAATTATATGGAATAATGAAAGTTTCAAAAACATATTCAAAGAAAAATTAGAAAACGAAGAGGAAATCAGAAAGTTAAACACAATAATTATAGAGAAAGGAATGAAGGGTGAAGAAAATTATAAAGAAAAATAGTTATTAAATAAACAAGAATCCATATTAGCAAACGAAGAAATCTATTGGAGACAGAAATCAAGAGAGACTTGGCTAAAGGCTGGAGATAGGAACACCAAATTTTTTCATACCAGCACCTTGAATAGACGCAACCTTAACAGAATTACTAAAATCCAAGATGAAAGGGGTTTAGAGACCAAAAGTCCCACCCAAATTGTAGAAACCTTTGTGAACTATTATTCCAACTTACTAAATAATTATGAGTTCTCAGACCTTGAGGCTCAAAACAAAATGATAAGGGCGATTCGTAGAATTCTTTTTGATGAAGACAACAAAAACCTCAATAAGAAATTTACTTTGGAAGAAGTCAAACATGCTCTCTTCTCTCTAAATTTAGACAAATCCCTAGGACCAGACGTATTCCAGGCCTTTTTATTTCAGAAATGCTGGGACATTATTGGAAATGAGCTATGGGGAGCTTTGGAGGCTACTAGGAATTCAGGAACCCTTCTAACATAAATAAATAATACATTCTTAACACTCATCCCCAAGAAAATAGACTCATCATCTCCTGAAGGCTATAGACCTATTTCTCTTTGCAACACTATATATAAAATACTTACCAAAGTCATGACAAACAAACTTAAAACTATAATCCATAAACTTGTATCAGAAGAACAAACAGGGTTTGTTCCAAATAGATCAATATACGATGGAATAATTATAATACAAGAACTAATTCATTCAGTACAAACAAATAAAGACCCATGTATGTTGATGAAACTAGATATATGTAAAGCATATGACAAGGTTGATTGGAGGTTTTTATGTAAAACCATGCGGGCCTTCGACTTTAATCACCAATGGGTTAACTTAATATTCAATTGTATATCGACCCCAAAATTTTCAATCTTAATTAACGGGACACCTAAAGGTTTCTTCAATATATCAAGAGGTATTCGACAAGGGGACCCCATGTCCCACTACCTCTTTATAATCATGGCTGAAGCCTTCGGAAGGGCAATTAAATTAGTTCAAATTGAAATAAAAATCAAGGGGGTCAAAGTGACTAATGAGGTAGATAACATCACTCACCAACAATTTGCAGATGATACCATATTACCTAGAGTGGCTTCGTGTTTTGAGGCCCATCAATTTAAAAAAATCATAGACATATATTCAAAGGCTTCGGGTCAAGAGGTGAATGCAGAAAAATCCAAAAAAAATTTCTTGAACACAACACCGGTGATTGAGAGAAATATTTGTAATATTATGGGTTTTAAAAAAGGTGAATTTCCATGTAAATATTTGGGGATCCATCTTGAAAAAGGTCTAAAAGAGGATAAGACATGGAAAAACATTGTGTCCAAATTAGAAACGAAACTGGAATGTTGGAAGGGGAAGTGTCTAAACAAAGCAGGTAGAGCAACCATGATCAAAGCAATCTTATCAGCAATACCTACTTACCAAATGTCATGCCTACCGCTCCCAAAGGGAGTCGACAAACAATTAAACCAAAAATTAAAATATTTCTTTTGGCAAGGCACAGATGACAAAAAGAAATTGGCACTAATAAAATGGGACCAAATATGTAGACCCACAGAATTTGGCGGTTTGGGCATTAAAAACTTGGAATGGCAGAACAAAGCCTTAGGGGCAAAACTAGTATGGAGAATGTATCAAGAAAGGGATAGCAAATGGGCTAAGATATTATATTCTAAATATTTAAACGGTTTGGTTCCTTCAACTCTTTTCCAGATTGTTAACCCACCAAAGGGCTCTAAGATATGGAACTTTATGATGCAAAATAGATATTTGATCATGAATAACCTCACTTGGGACATTGGAGATGGACATGAGGCCCTCTTCTAGGAAGACTCTTGGGATGGTCTTCCGGCCCCGGATAAAGCATATCTCCCAAAAAATATCAAAAATACCTTAACTCGATGTTGGGGTAGGCATCACAAAGACTACATTGAGGAAACACAAGAAGGTTGGCAATGGAAAAAAGCATCAAATACTATGTTATCTCTAGATGAGATTAATAATTATGAGAATTTTTTAACGTCTAGGAAAGCAAACCACAAAGGGAGACATGATAGGCTGATTTGGGGTGCCTCTAAGAACGGCAAGTATAGTGTCAAGAAAGGTTATGAAATGTTTATTGACTCTCAAGATTGGAATAAAGTGAATATTCTACTTTATCTATGTTGGGACCCTGCATGCCTCCCTAAGGTAGGTATTTTCCTTTGGGTGGCCTTGCAAAATAGAATATTGACCTCTGACAGATTTACCAAACTAGGTTTTGAAGGACCATCAAGATGCGTGTTATGCAAATCGGCATCTGAAACAGCCTGGCACCTTCTTTTTGATTGTCCCTTTGCCACTTACTATTGGAAATGGTTATGCAGTAATCTCAATTGGTCTTTTTCATTTAATGAAAACCTTTTGAATTTCCTGACTTGTTGGCCTCAACAAGGATCTAAAGTATATAGCAAGATTTGGAGAATTGCTCCATCCATTATGATTTGGGAAATTTGGAAAGAATGGAATAGAAGGATTTTTTCGGAAACTAAGATGGACAGAGACTCCTTGATAAATAAAATAGAAGCTAGCATTATAGAAGTAACTAACAACCATTTAAGATTTTCTTTCAAAGAGGAAGGATCATTCACAGATTGGGACGCGGACACTAATTTTTTTTGGAAAGGTTTAATTAATCCTCAATTAAGGCATTCCAAAGCCAATAAGTTAGCTAGGTCCTTATGCGTATGGAAACCTCCCTCGAGTGGGTGGATGAAATTAAATTTTGATGGGGCCTCGAGAGGAAACACAGGAAGAGTGGGTCTAGGATGCATCATTAGGAATGAATCGGGCGAATGGGTGGCTAAAAGGGCCAAATTTTTAGGTATTTCTTCAAACAATCTTGTTGAACTCGAAGTGTTAAATGAAGGGCTTAAGTTAAGTTTAAGATGTGGAATTCAAAAAGTGATAATCGAAGGAGACTCACAAATTATTCTAAATGCCCTTAGGAAAAGAAGTACACCTAATTAGATGCTAAACTCAAAAATTGAAGAAGTATTAGACTGGGTGGATAGATTTCAGGATACAAGATTTGATCACATTTATCGAGAAGGAAACAAAGAGGCGGATGCTCTAGAAAACTTAGGAGCAGATCGGGAAAATTTGATTTTTCTTAAATAACTATTAAGGATGAACAACCTCTATGAACATTAAACCCTAGAGCCCAATTCAAATTTAGGACCTAGACCATCAAGAGATGAGTGGTAGATATAACTACAATTTCCAGAAGCTCCAAGGCAGATTCCCTATAAGTTTAGAAAAGTCTAAAGGATGAATTTGTTGCTTTTCACATATATTTGTATTCACCCATATATATACATAAATAGGTCAATAAACATGGAGATGTATATAGATGTATCCACATAACTAAAAATCAAATAGACTCACAAAAATATACATATATAAATATATTAATACATATAGCCATATATACATATATTTAAATATATACATTGAGACACACACACACACACGTGTGTGTGTGTGTGTGTGTGTGTGTGTGTCTCAATGTATATATTTAAATATATGTATAGAAACATACAAACTAGGATAAAATCATAGATAAAATGAAAGATAAAGATAGGAATCCATATACACAAACTTACATATCCTTATAAATAAATATATATAATTAATAAATATTTTCCAAAACATATTAACTTTGAAAATAGGCTCTAAGACAACAACCCTTTGGATCTTTTCGATGATCCACGTTTCGAATATACATATTGGGTAGGAATTTCAGTAGCAAATGCAAAAACAGTATGCCCTCAAACCTTTATTTCCCTTAAGATTAGAAATATCGCCCTTAAGCTTAGATTGAGACCTCTTATATTTAGTCTTGCAGCTTCCAACACATCTGCTATATTGCCTAGTATCAACCTTAAATATACAAACTTCCAGATAGCTAGTATCACCGACAAGCTCTTTATTATTAAGAAGTTTAAACAACCATTTAGCAGTAATAATATGAGAAACAAAAAATGGAGTCGACTAATCTACCTTGGTTATGCAGAAATAGTATGAAATGGATTCTCTAATGAGATATTTGCGCAAACATGCACTAAAATAAAGAAAACACTCTTGAAAGCAATGAACAAGGATTAATGAACCAACAACAACAGTAAACCACTATAAATTGCTCTTAATAGTGTAGTAAGAAAAGATTAAATAAATTTCAAAATATAGTCTTCTTTGATGGATTAAATGTAAATTATCGCTGCATAATTAGGTATATACTAACAATGATCTTAGTGTAAGGATCGAGATGTTGTAGGATACAGATATTAGTCAGAATAACAAAAGGAAAAGACTCACCTATGTACCCATGCATTGAGCATCAAGAACTAGAATGCATCAGAAAGAAGAAATATAACGCATTCTAACCTCCTAACCAATTTCAAAAAAAGGAAGAGAAAATATGAAAGGCCAATTCAGTGAGGACACAATTTCAAATCAGGAAACTATTGTAAATGAAGGAACGCCTTCATAAAGTTTTGTAAATGAGGAAATTCCCTCATAAGAAATTAAATGTACCTTAATGATCTAAACCTCGGTCCAGGGCAAGACTGGAGTTTTTCTTCTCCATTCTTTCCTACTAGTGCCCGCAATGAATGGAGATTACTGTAAATACTTTAAAATTAATAAAATATATTGGCCTTGGACTTTTATCGATTAAAAAAAAAATATTTAGTCATAGTGACTAGATTTTCCTTTACTTGCTAACTATGAGCAAGGTCTTTTCCCGTTCATCTTTGTCAATTAAATGTTGGTAACATCCGGGTGGTTTTGAGTGTTTTACATTTTACTCACACTAGTGTAATACAGTAACATAAGTAGTTATACATGACTTTTAGATTGTTGCATCCATGAGTGCAACCTGTTTCTATGACTGATTATGTATTTTAGGTCTAAATACTTTTACAGTATTGATAATAAATATACCACGTCTAACAATCTTTAGGAAAAAAGGGTTCTTGAATAATACTTTCATATGCTACGCAGACCTTTCCAAATGGATAAATAACTTGGTTCAACATCTCTACTCACAAATTGTTCATCTTAATTGAGTAGTTATATTCCCTATGGTAAGGTTCAATTAATATGTCAACCTAGGGGCGTAAACTTGAAATGGTTCAACAAAATGTTTGTACTAAGTCTGCATTGAGGCCATGCTAACTACTGATGGAAAGAGAAGTACAAGAAAATAGATGCTTGAAAGAAAACCTACTTGGTTACCAGCTAATTAAAAATGAATCACAGTAAAGCAAATTATAGAAACCAAGTTCAAGTCTATCAGGCAGGAAACTACTCTGCCTGCTTTCGTTGCCGGAACAGACACAGGAATTGTTTCCCAGTGGTTGTAGGAACAAACAAGTGATTGAACAACAAATACAACAACCAAAAATAAACAACAAAATGCAAAGGATCACTCACCAAGTTATTGGAGTTGATGAAAAATTCAACCCCACAGCTCCCAAGAATCACCTGCATGCAAACACCTGTCACAAAAAGAGAGAAGCAAAAGCTATGGAGGCCAGAAACAAGAGATATGTGGAAGAGGAAAAATCCTCAATTGATTCAATAATAATGGAATAGAATTACAAAATACAAGATCAATCCTTATAAAGGAAATCGAACACCAAAAGGTGGAGAAACCTAGGTTGCATGAATAATTAATAAAATAATTAATTATGACATGCCTAAAGTTTAGCTTAAGTAAACTAGAGATAAAAAGGTGACTTAATAATTAAATCAATAATGATTTAATTAATAAGTGAATAAGTTAGTTTAATAATTAAATTAATAATGATTTAATTAATAAGTGAAAATATCTTTTTACTCTAACACCCCCCTTAAAATAAGCTTAGGGAGAAGCTAAAACCCTATAAACAACTACTGAAAGCAGGAAATGGGTCCTGACAACAAGGCCTGATCAGGTACCCAGGTATAAACATCTTTGCAAAGAGGAGAGAAGGAGAAAAATTAGTGGGAAAAACCCCTCTCCAAAAAGAGATGAAGACTAGTGAATGACTGAAGAAGCCTCCAACTAGAGAATGTACCAGAAGAATAGGAACAAAGGAAGAACATGTAGAACACCTCTAAAGCATGAAGCTACAAACACTATCGAAGAATAACTACTGGAACCTCCACTATAATAGAACATGATAAGGTAGAGAAGACTATAAACAAATCCCGAAGAGACGATCAATCGAAGATGGAAGGATGCCTCCAAAATATGAATGAAAGAGTGTCCATGTGGTAAATGATCCATCTCACCGAAATGCATAGGTACCCAACCACTACATTTTCCTAGTACATAGGAAAAAATACTAAATACATAGATCACTCTATCAAATCAAGGAAGCATTAGAACCAATAGGAGATACCCCCATAATGTTGAGCAGACAGAGGCATGACAAGTATACTGAACTAGATTGCCAAGAATACCTACATGATGAAGAACCAGGAACATAGAAAGTGCAATAGAAAGTACAAGCACATATAAAGGATGGTTTCATGGAGGAAACACTCTCTTGAAACACATCACAAGGCTAATTTCATGGAAGGAACACTCACTTGACAAAGGTAAATCAACCCCCCATGGCACTTTATAATGTAGTGCGAGTACAAAAAGGCACAAAAAGTCCAAGATCTCAAGCATGTATTAGATGACACTTTATATCAATGCGTTTGTAAACAAGAAAAGCTACAGAAATAGATGTATGCAATATCCATGAATGACAAAAAGTTGTAGAAACATGGAGAATAGCTAAAAAGAAGTCATCTCATGCACAAAAAATGATCCCAGGTCTTGAAACATCCAAGATATCTACTAGATTGCAAAAATGAAAAAATATGAATAAAAAATACCTGGAGAAGAATCTAGATGTGAGACCCATGAAATAAGATAGAACACTGAACCAACTTTTCAACACCATGCAGAAGTTGAAAAACAAATTCCTGATGAGAAAGGTATGGCTCCTAGAGTGCAAAAAAGAACCCTAACTTTGACTAGAAAAAAACCATGCAAGACAGAAAAAAAATAGAAAATCTAACCTCAAAATTTGGATAGATCTTGGAAAGAGCTTTCTGATGATATAAGATAGGTCAAAATCCGATATCGTATGCACAAGATATCGCAAAAAAACAACAGGTTGCTCATTATGAAAAAGGGTAAGTTTTATGGTGGGTTGGTGGCTGTCAAATTTAACCCCTAGATCTTAGACTTGTGACTACTAACATTAGTGGTGTGAAAACCGAGAAATTTTTTTGCCTCAAAAAGTGTGCTAAGGTCATGCATGCAAAAAAGAGGGCCCATATTTCAACTGTGTCCAGATTGGACGTGCCTTATATGAAAATAAGTGTTTTTGGGCCTTCCAAACATAGTCGTGATGTCAGTTTATGCCCAAAGTGCTCTGAAAAATAAGTCCTATTAGGAATTGAAGACATAAACAACAATTACATGCAGAAATATAACCAATATCAGAGAATAATAAAACCAAAATAGAAGAGAACACAAGACACAAAGATTTAATGTGGTTCACCCAATCCCTGGGCTATGTCCACCAAACAACAAGTCCACTCTTATTATTATCCAGTGATTACAATCTGATCGCAATGCATAATCCCTTACATCTCAACACTGCCATAAGAAAACATACATCATAATACAAAACCCTAACCCTAAGCCAATTTATATAATATTTATGTCACTTTAGGGTTAGAAAATGTCAGCCCAGAAATTGGCTGAAAATAAGCCTAAAAAAAATTGCGATGCAGAAAGGTAAAACACTTTCCTGGATAGTAATTTCCTAATTAGTCACCATAATATAACAATCTCCCACTTGGGGACTGATCAAACTCCACATAAACCAACAATTGTCCCACTTGGAGACTGATCCTGTAGCTAAACCGCTACCCCGTGAAGCTCTCGCTGGATCCATCCTTCTTGGACTCTGCTATTCTATTAGTCGATTCAATCTAGAAGACAATCTGAAGCTGAACAAGAATTCAAATTCTTCCTCACCACAACCTTTGTAAACATATCTGTTGGATTATCATCTATATGTATCTTTTCCAGCTTTAACTGCCCATCATCCAAAACTGATCGAAAGAAATGATACCGCAACTGTATGTGCTTTGTCTTTGAGTGCAAAGCAGAATTCTTCACAAGATAAATGACACTATGACTATCTGAATACTAATAATTATCCACCTGTGGATGTCCCAATTCTACCATGAAGAATTGAAGCCATATCATCTCGTTGGCTGCCTCTATAGCAACAACATACTCTGCCTCTGTATTGGATAAAGCATTCACCTTTTGTAATTGAGAAATCCAACTCATTATTGTCCCACCAACAATAAATACATAACCTATAGTACTCCATGCATTACATAAAGGTAAAACACTTTCCTGATCAGTCACCACAATATAACAAGTCCCCCCCCCCCAAATCCANAACAAGCCCCCCCCCCCCAAATCCACCAAAATATGAGACAAAAACCTCTCAAAAACACAGATCTGAAGAACAAGGCCAAATCTCTCATGAAGAGAACAAGAGCATGAAGATATAGAGCTCTGATATCATATTGGAGTTGATAAAAAACTCAACCCCACAGCTCCCAAGAATCACCTACATGAAAACACATGTCATGGAAAGAGAGAAGCAAAAGCTATGGAGGTCATAAACAAGAGATCTATGGAAGAGGAAACATTCTCAATTGATTCAATAATAATGGAATGAAATTACAAAATACAAAGAGATTAATCCTTATAAAGGAGACCGAACACCAAAACGTGGAGAAACCTAGGTTGCATGAATAATTAATAAAAGAATTAACTATAACATGCCTAAAGTTTAGCTTAAGTAAACTAGAGATAAAACTGTGACTTAATAATTAAATCAATGATTATTTAATTAATAAGTGAATATTGTGTCTTAATAATTAAATCAATAATGATTTAAATAATAAGTGAAAATACATGTTTACTCTAACACAAGTGGAGCCCCTCAGATGAGTGGATCCGAGCTCTTCAACACACTATAAACTCAGAATAATCATTGCTTTATTCATGTGAAAAAAACTAATTATACATAGTACTGGAAACCTGTGAAGACTATATTGCTAAAAATAGTTACATAATCATTAATCTACTATTGTATACTCTAGCTAACCTCTTAAGAGGCTTCAAAAACTTATTTAAACTAAAAATTCACAACTAACTAACTAACCACCTCCAACAAAATAGATGGGTGCAGTTATACATCAAAAGCATAATGGAGAAATTGTCTCAACAAGAAAGAAACAATCTTCTTCTTATTCGCAGGAGAGAAGATATGACAACAACTCCCTAGATTTTCTCTGCATTAAAACATTACTAACTGCTCCAGCTGGAACGTGGATCAATCAGTTAAGCTAGCAATGATTCTTTAATGTTTTCATCCTTATTGATCCCAATTGAATGACTTGGTTCAAGAATTGGTGAAACACATTTAAGTGTTAGCTTGACCATTCTTCCTTATTCATCTATTCCTGCAACGAAAAGTTAGGAGCACAAGAACATGGAGATACATCCATTCCACATTTCATGCATTTATTAAACTTTAGATTTTATTAATATGGATATATCACATGGTTGTAGAAAAATAGACTACCTGGCTGTAGCAAACCTATTATGCTTCAATTATTAAAAAATGAATAATATAGAGACTTTAGATTTTATTAATATAGATATATCACATGGCTGCAGAAAAAATAGAATACATGGCTGTAGGAAACCTATTATGCTTCAATTATTCAAAAATGAATAATATAAAGATAACCATGGTTTAAAACATCAAGTATTTCATCCTAGAAGTGTTTAATTCCACATGAAATACATTCATCAGATATTGTTTTTAAAAAGACATAAAACTATTAAAAGCATATTCTTTAAACCTATGAGAGTTCCAAGAAAAACAAGAGAAACCAGGACAAAATAGGTTGTTATTTTAGCCCATCTTTTCCCCCCAACCTAACTTCTTGTCGGTCCTCCAACAATGGAGAAATTCCTGAACCTTGCATTCATTTTGAAGTCACTGGCTGATCCATGTCTTGCTCCTCCTTTGGCCAAATTCCAATAGTATCCTTTGTTTTTCTCCATCTTGTCCCATTTGGTCCTTTCAAACATTATATCATATGCATTCCCATCATCCATCATTCTACGGAGTGTCCAAAATAGAAGTGGGGGCTGGAATGTGAGTGGAAGCCAATGTTCTTGCTTTGTGTGGGTCAGTTGTATATACCTAGGTGATATCTGGGCTGCTACCAAGTAGTTCTACGATGAATGAGGTTCAACACATTGGATACCCTCAGAAAGGTTGTTCTAGCACTAGATAATGGGTCCAAGGACTAATTTCCCTTCATGCTTAGTCATTTGCTCATATTATAGAAATGCCTCTTCTCTTAAAGATTGAATTATGTTCCTGTGAGTCTCCTTTGTAAATAACCACAACTAGTCATAATACAGTGTCCTGGCTTCCTTGCATTCAGATCTCAATTGAAAGGGAGCATCTATTTCCTCTTGTATATGTGGGCCATCCTACATTTCCCTACTAATCCCATTTTGAATCCACAACATGAATGCTCGTAGTTGTATATCTCAAATATATGCAAGTGGGTTCTAAGTAGTATTATGAGGAACAACAAAATTATGCAAGTATAACTCAGAGAGTAAGTTATTTATGGCTACAGGAGAGGAATTAAATATCTCATAGAATTGTTTAGTTGTTTCTAGGGAAGGATTTAACCCTTGGGCAACCCTCATCAACCTAAAATTCAAATGCTAGTCTTTAAAATAGAGGGCGTATACTCTAGAAGGTGATCTACATTGTATAAGCTTAGAAACCATTGTCATGATTATAGTGATCCTATCCTTCAACTTAGTGATCTCATAATCCCTATTCTTAATTTCAATCCTTTCATTATTAATTACCCTCTATAGTCTATCTTTTTCCAATTTCCACTGACTCTGTTTCAATAACATTGCTTTATATAAACTTAATCCTGTAGCAAGTGGAGTAGAAATGTCAAGAGGAGTAGTTGGTCCTTTTTCCTCTTCTTGTGGGTCCTCCATGGGTAAATTTACTAGACCCCCTGTCTAAACTACTATAGCAGTCTCAGCCATATGTTGTGTTGCAACAACCAAATTAGTAAGACCATCCAAATCTTGGTCTTGTTGTTTATGATCTTCTTCCATAAAAATATTTGGCTCTTCGTGTGGAAAATTTTCCTCTAATGGTTCCTCTGGTATGTCATCATCTCCTTGATTGGTATCTATACCATCACTCTCTTCCAAAAACTCAGAGGATTCAATATAAATAGAAGCACTACCATTTTATGTATGAGTCCTCTTTGGAGGTTTCTCTTTCAACCTATGGCTTCTCCTGGTAGGTCTCTCCTCACTAACGTCAGAGGACTTTACTTTGCTATATTTCCTTGGAGGTTTCTTGATCTCTATAGTGGTTGCAGGAGGGTCTTTTGTAACAATCCTTTTTCCTTTTAGAACTAGGAGGGGTCTTTATAGTATCTTGCTTTTCTACCCTTTCCTCCTCTTGTTCGACCTCTTTCTAGTTTCCCTTATTTTTCTTTGTTGTAGACCTAGTCCTCATAGAACTTTGTGGAGAGGTCTCAACATTAGGCCTTGGTGGGGTGTGTTCTTTATCAATGGAGGATGTTTTTGATGCATGATTTTCAGTTATAGGAGGTACTTCAGGATGCACTCCTAAGGATGAGGACCTCCTAACAATAAAGATTTTTTGCCAGGATATATTAGAGGCTTCATTTAATGTCATTTCTACCAAAATATTAATCAAACAATGGTGTGATATGGACTTTGGTTTACCTTTTTGAACTTCATTTGCATTGTGCGGGAGTAAATTATTAAAAACATTGGACATTTGTCCTCTGGTTATGGCGTATATGATTGAGTATCTTAAAGTGAAGAGAGTGAAGGTATGATTGTCTACCTTCACAAGTTAGGTATTTCATCATATACATACATATTTGATTATAATCTTGTGGTAGTGATAACCTCCTTGTGCCTTGCTTATCCACCTATAGAGAAGGGTCGTCTGGATGAGTGATTATTCTCGCATCCGTTGATTCTGGGATTTTTTCTCCTATTGTTGGCAAACTAGTCACTTTAGATATATGCTCTTTTGTGACCTTGACCCTTAATCCCTTCACATTGGCTACACCATTGTTAAGTGTCTGAGAAAATTCTAAGGTAATATCATCATTGAAGTTTGTCAGCTTTAGGAAATAATCTATCCAACCATAATACTTTCTGACACTCTTTGTCCTAAAGAAGGACATTGTGAATGGTGGGTTCATGGATAATTGGAGGTCCTCCCATTCTGAAACTCAATTTTGCACAAAACCCTTCACAAATGACTTACAAGGAACTGTAGGACTCAAAAATTCTTGGAAGGTAATTTTTGAAAATCAATAATCCTTCAGCTTCTTTATCACTCCAATAATCTGCACTCTCTCCTTCTGCAAATACCTTGATTTCTTTTTTTTTACCCTAAAAACAAGATTGTAACCATTAAAGATGACAGTACATTTAGAAAATATTATAGCCAAGATAATAACACATTGGCCACATGAGGTATTATGAGGGATGATATATAAATGAGTGTTAAAAATATTTAATTTGCTTCAACAATGACATCCAATTTCATTCACATGAAATCTCCCTCTAATAATCTTGACACAATATGGGTGGTAATGTAATGCAATCTGACTAGACATGACATGCAAGGTGATAGACAAGTGTTATCTCCCCCCAACCTTAACAAAACAATAGGTCCGCTTATTAAGGAAGGTGCAACGTATGATAATTTCTAACAACCATGTGACATATTGATATAAATTGAATTGAAGTTAAATGAATACACTTGAGTAGAATAAATGATCAACATACCTTGCGCATACCTACTACTTTTATCATCAATGAATGAGCTACATGTCCGCTTTAAAGAATAATTGGAAGTGTAGTTTGGAAAGGTGTGATAAAGTGATGATGATGTGGGAGAAAAAGAGAATAGTATGGGTGATGGTTATTTATTATGAAGAAAATCTACTTCCACAAAATGTGGATATATTTATTATGACATCATGATTTTGGCGATCCTAGAGAGAAGAATAGAGGACATGCAATCCTACTTCTTCGACTGCAGGAAATTTGGAGGACTAGTCCTCCTTGAATTTCTACATGAACTTAGATCTTCTAGTTGGCTTGTTATACAATTTTAAATGATGGCCATTGACAAACAATTTAATTCCCACATGATCAATGGTCGTTAGTTGCATTGTGCCATTGGAAAAGACTTCAATGATTTCATACGATCCCAACCAATGGGTTTAAAATTTACCCGGAGTATCTTTATATCTTGTAGAGAAGAGACCAATCTCTAATTTGAAATTTATTTTCCTTGATAGACTTTTCATGCCAATTCTTCCTATGATTCTATATAATCTTTGTGTGCTGCAGGGATGACTTTTTGTGTTCATCCAAAGCATTCAGCTGCAAGATTTGATCATGTTGAGAAGTGGTGAGATCCATCTCTGAGTTTAAATTTTTTCTAAGTTTTTTATGCTCAAATTCAATGGGCATAAAAATTTCTTTTCCATACACCAACTCAAATGGTGTAAAGCCTGTGGTTGTTTTCCAAGTAATTCAGCAGGCTCATATGGCTTATTGCAGTCTACTGGCCCAATCCCTTTTATGGAGGGAAACTCTCTTAGTAAGGATAGATTCAATCTCTCTATTGGTGACTTGTACTTTTCCAATGGCTTGAGGATGGTAGGGTGTGGATTTCATGTCCTTGATGTTATATTCATTAATCAAGGTTGCAATCAAAGTGGAAGTAAATGTAATCAAAGTGGAAGTAAACTAGGCTCCTTGGTCAGTTACTATTTCTCTTAGAACTCTATGCATTTTTAAAATCTCCTTATATATAAATTCAACAACCTTATTGTCCCTTGCATGCTTCATTGGTCAAACTTCAACCCATTTAGTAACATAATCTGTACATACCCGAATATAGGACTTTCCATTGATGATGGTTCAATGTGCCCTACAAAGTCTAGGTCCCCTTTTTCAAATGGATTCACAACCACATGGAGAAATAAAGGAATTTCATCTGATCTGGTTGGTCTACCCATCCTCTGACACCTATCACACTTCTTGGTATATTTTTTTGCATCCTTATGTAAAGTTCGCCAGTAGTATCCTATATTGAGAATCTTCATGGTTGTTATCTTGGCTGCAATGTGACCACCACATGGTTCATCATGACAAGCATGAAATATATCATAGGTATCATCTTCTCATACACATCTTCTCATGATCTGGTCTGGACTACTATAAAACATGTAATCTATTATCCAAGAGAAGATGAAACTCTTCTCCATGAGTAACCTTCTTTCTTTTGGGGAAAAGTGAGGAGTCTGGCCAATAGCTAAGTAATTTTCTATATCTGCACACCAAGGGTTGTGAGCAGTTATGGAAAACAAGTTCTCATCTAGAAAGGTATCATCAATGGCTATAGGATCATCTTTTACTTGCAGTCTAGATATAAAATCATCCACTACATTAGCTTTCCCAGGCTTGTGTATCATCTTAAAATGGAAGCACTTCCATGTTAAGAATGTTTAGCCCTCCTCAGGGGATGTTTTTGACCTCCATCATATCATCCTCCCATTTCTTCATCATCCCCTGCTTCTGTGCCTAATTATGACCCTGATTGGGCCTCTTCGGGCACCTTCTACCCCACCTGACATGTTTTCTAGGGGTTTTGACCCTCTGGGTCAAGGTCGACCTCGACCTTGACCTAGGTTAGGGTCGACCTCGACCTTGACCTAGGTTAGGGTCAACCTCAACCTTGACTAGGGCCCCCCTTTTAAATCTGGAAGCTTGTCAGCTGTCGGGGGTCGTCCAAAATTCAATTTTCCCACTTCCGAGTCGGCTATCGGGGGTCATCCAAAATTCAATTTTCCCACTTTCGGGTCGGCTGTTTCAGGTTATGAAGTGTTGATTCCTAAATTATATTTAATATAGGTCCTTTCCTAGGGGTAAAGGATTTATTGGGAATTTAATTATCCTATGTCAGCCTCCTTAGAAGATTGTGCCCTAGTTTCATATAAACGGGAGCCTTCTCCTCTCATTTTCTCTAAGCATTATCAAATAAAAAGCGCTAAGGAAACTAAGCATTCAAAGGACATTCAAGCATCCATTATTCTACATGTTTTCAAGCTCTTAAGGTGTTCAAGTATTCCTCTCAAGCATTCAAGTTCTCCATTGAAGATCAAGGATTCAAGATTTCAAGCCTTTGAAGGGATTAGGTTCAAGCATTCAAGATTCATCATTCAAACCCTAGATCTAGCCATCATGATGGTGTGATCTTCCTTCAAGATCCTTTGTGCATCCTTGAGACTCTTTCACCATCTCTTCAAGGTGGATTCCAAGCATACAATCATGGAGGTTTATGGTTTCTAGAGTCCATGATTTCATATTTACATACTTGCTTACATTTGAATTACAATTGCATATCTATTAAATATCATAGCTTCATTCTTAGATTCAATTCTACTACTTGCTAGCATTCTATACTTTATTGATTTCAAGGTTAATTCCTAAATTGGGGTTTGACCAAGGCAAACCCCTCCCCCCCAACAAACAAACCTCTTTTTCTTGCAGGTACAGGTTTGAGACTGTAGATTTGGACACAGATCTAGATACCCTTTCCGACTTTCTTTCGGGCTCCGTGAACAGATTCTCTGTCAGACCTATGCAGGTTAGGGTCGACATTATTGGGTCAGGGTTGACATTCATGGGTTAAGGTCGACCTTTTTCAATAGACGACATCAGGTCGGGAAAAGATTTCTGGGTTTTGTTTGTCTCTGCGTTTCGGTTCCGGATCATACTTTAGTTTTTCTAGAAACAAAGTACATACCTCAAAAAACAACATTCTTTGATCTGCAATACTTTAAGGTTGGTTCTTCTTCCTATCCTTTTCAATTACTATAATAAATCATATTTACTTAGTAATTAACAGAATTTAAGATCCTTCTTGTTATTCTCTTTTCCAAATAGTTGATTCATTTGTGCATTAGCCCTTCTTTTGGGTTGATCAACTTGGATCTTCCATTTGTGCATTTGGGAATAGAAGAGGAGCATCTTATCTTCTCCCTAACCACAATTGCAATATACAATCAATCAAATTCAATTAAATGTAAATTAGGGTTAAGGAAATCAACACACTCTAAGCAAATCAAACAACAATTAATAAACAATCTCTTTATCCCCCGTTCTTCCCCTTTACATCTTGTAAACAATTGTGATATCAAATTCCTTATAGCCACCTTGCTAACCTTTCTACAATATAAAGAATGTTTGTTCATGAGATACTTAATTGATGCATGATTTGTGTGTACAAAGATTTGATACCTGGTTATGTAATGCCTGAATTTGTTAAGAGCATAGGTGATTGTCAACATTTCTTTTTAGTGACAATATATTTCAATTCATATCCCTAGAGATTCTTGCTAACATAGTAGATGACATGCTCAAGTGATCCTTCTTTATGCCCTAGAACTTCTCCTATGCAATAATTAGAAGCATCATTATGAATATGGAATGACAATGACCAATTTGGTCCTCTCAGCACAAGAGCCTGGATCAAAGCTTCCTTGAGACTGTCAAAATGTTTGCTACAGCTTGATGTTCATTCAAACTCAACTTCCTTCTTCAAAAGATTATACAATGTTGCTGCAATTTAACCAAAATCTTTAATAAATTGCCTATAATAGCCCGCATGACCCAAGAAACTTCTGATTCCTTCTATTTAGCAGGGACAAAAAGGTTAGAAATCACCTCAATTTTTTATGGATCCACTTGAATTCTTGTTGCATACATGTAATGGCCCAAGAAAACTCCTTGCATCATCATGAAGCACTTTTTTTTGTTCAAAGACAAATTGTGGTCTTCACATCTCTGCAACACTTTTCCTAAATTGGTCTCTTCTTCTTCAAAATTTGAGCCAAAGATAGTAAATTCATCCATTTATATTTCCATACATCCATGGGAGATATCAGAAAAGATGCTAATGACTGCTCTTTGAAATGTTGTTGGGGCATTATAGAGACCAAAAGGAAAATTAGGGTAGGAAAAGGTTCCCTAGGGGCATGTGAATGTAGTTTTATCTTGGTCTTCTGGAGCAATCCTAATATAATTGTAACCACTAAATCCATCCAAGAATGAGAAGTATTGCTTTCCTGTCAAATTATCCAATACTTTATCGATGAAGGGAAGAGGGAACTGATCCTTTTTGGTTGCAGCATTAAGATCCCTATAGTCTATACATACTCTTCATTTCCCTCCTTTCTTAGGAATAATGATAAGAGGTGAGACCCACTATCTATCAGAAATAGGATAGATAAAACTTGCATTCAACAACTTCTACAATTCTCCTTTGACTATCTCTCTTAGAGAAAGATTGATCCCTCTCTGGGGTTGCCTTACTAGTTTGAAGTCTTCATTGATATATATCCTATGACTACAAAGTTTAGGATCCAATCCTTTGGTTTCACTATAGTCTCAAGAAAAAGCATGTTGACGAGTCTGCAACATTCTTACCATAGACTCCATTTGTGATGGAGTTAGGCCTTTATTAATGTTTAGATATTTTCCAGGAGCAACTTCAATTGTTTTAGTCAATTCTACCCTAGCAAATTCATTTAGACTGGCTAAGTGCACTTCATGTGAAAATAAGGTATGCAAGCAGTTTGTGGCTACAGGAAACTGTGGTGAAGGATAAGGTGGAAGAATAGTCTGCAAGGGACATGGGGTAGTTTCACAAAATTGGTGGGTGATCCCATAGTGATTCTGAATAATGCCAGATAAGATGTCATCTTATTCTTGGATCCCAATGAAAGGTTTTCTTTTTATCATAATAAGTTGCTGGACATAATTGATCTTATCCCCTTCTTCCCCTATATCTAGCCACAAGGCATGCTCTTCATCAAGTTGAGGTTGTGTAGAAGAATAGAGATAAAGCTTATTAGTGGATAAACCATACTAAATAGTCATATTTCCTGACCTACATGCTATGAAGGAATATTTCAGTAGTAGCAATCCAAGGCCATCCCAATATAACTGGATAACCGCCCAATGTTGCCTTGGGTGAAATGATCATGAAATCAACAGGGTATTCCCAAGAATCATGGGTAAGAACCAAATATTCTACCATGTCATCAATTTTAACTATAGAACTATCTACGAGCTGGAGGACTATGGGAGTGGCTCTTAAGCTGGTAATATTAAGTTATTGTATGATGTCTTTAGTCATAACATTAATGGTTGCCCCTAAGTCAACTAATGCATTATTGATCGGAACCCCATTGATAATAATGTTAACTACTGGACTGCCAGGGTCAGAGTATTTAAAAATGGAGACCTTCTCAAGCATTAAATTAGACAACCAACATAGCACATGGACAGTTTTAAGATATTTCTTCTTTCTTCCTGTATTCTTTAAACAACCCTCCCTAATTAATTTTACATAGATAGGAACTTATTTTATAGCTTGAAGTAGGGGTATCTTAACACAAATGTGTTCCAATTGGTCAACAATATCAAAAGAAGATTGTTCCTGTGGCTGAGCTACCTCATTATCAAGTCTATGAGGAAATGGAGGAGTCTTGGTAGGTAACTTAGACTGTTGACTATGTTGCATTAAGGTTTGTTTAACACATTATTCAACATATTCTTCTTGGGGTAAGTGGTTACCTTTGTTATAATAGGGGAAGATGGTGTTGGAAGTGTAGTGTCTGAATTGAGGTGGATGTCACTAACATGTAGAGCATATGCAGGTTACTCATTTGTCTATGTGGAATAGACTTGTTATTTTCTAGGTTTATTATTGGGATTACATGTTGGTTGTGCTGACAAATGCGTAGATTTTGTGGGAGATGTATTTGTAGCAGGAGAAGGAGGTGGCATTAAACTTGGTTGTTGGGGTTGCTACAAGTAACCAAATGATTGGTTAGGTAATTTTTGACACCTCTCCATTGAAATGATTGTTTACAATTACCTTGTGATGATTGCCACTGATTTTGAGGCTATTGCCAATTATTTTGGTTTGCCTACCAATTCCTTGGAGGGGGTTTCCATTGAGGTGCAGGATTTTGGTAGTTTGGCCACTGAGGCTGTGGTTTATTCCAAGGTTGGGACTGGTCATTTTCAAGATTAGGATTAAATTGAGGTTGCCACTAATTACCAAGAGCAGAATTTGAAAAAGGACCACTATAAGTTAAGGGATTTTGTGGCATACCTTTCCTTGGAGACCATGGTCACCTTTGAGTGATGTAGAAGACCTGATCATCATCTCCTTCTACTGGGTTGAACTCAGTAGGGATGTGCTTTGCCTCTAGATTATCCACCATTTTGCATCTACAATCTTTCTTCTTTTGTCTGTAGCGAGGGCAATATTCAACAAGCATTGCCTATGGTTCTTCATGCTTCTTTTTGGCTTGCATGGTGTCCAACTATGTGGCCATATTATTGATAATTTATTTCTTGAAGTTAGACAGTAGGTTAGTGATTTATGTCCTTGAGACTCCATTCTTGTAGTAGAGTTATAGCCTCTTCCTTTCTTAATAACTACTCTTGAGTAGTTAAGAAATATTTTCTTGATATCATCCCAAGTTGATTGGGTGATATCTCCTCTTGCCATCAAGTCCAATGCTTCAGTAAAACCATCATATATTCCCCTCAAAAAGAGCAAATTTTGTGATTCTTTATTCAACTGATGGTGTGTGGACTTCTTTAGACTGAATAGAAACTTTAATATTTAATCCTCCAAGCTTTCATCTTCTTTTTGATGCATTATGAAAATATCATCTCCTCTTATGTCATTTCCTATGTTGTATTCTTTTTACTTTGATAAGAATGTTTCCTTCATCTCATCCCAATCATGCACAACATTGCCCCCTAAACCCATAAACCATCTAAGAGCTGACTCTTTTAGAGTGCTAGGGAATGACTTGAGCCTATGAGCATCAATGGTGTAGTAAAAAATTTTACAAAGGATGGAAAATTCAAAGAGGAATGTATCAAGGTCCTCCGTGATCAAGCCATAAAATTTGGGAAGAGCTGAAGTGGGAATATTCTTAAGGCTGGTATTGTCATGTTGATCAGTATTAGAAAATGGAAAGGTTGCTTCCATCCTTGGTGGACCTCTTAGTGGACCTCTGGGTTGATAAACCACTAAAGCTAGCTGGTTATCACCTTGATTTTTAGTAGAAGGGTTCACAGGAGGGCGAATACGCAAATTGACCAAGATTCAGAAATTGATGAAAAAATCAGAAAATCTGTTGAGTTAGCCATGATTCCCATCCAGAATAAAATTAATGTGAATGAAGAAATGTTGAAATACTTGTTAACTATGGTGAATACTGGTATGAGGGCTACTCTTGAGAATCTGATGTCTCTTAGCAATTGGCTGGAAGGTAACAAAGACACTGCTGATCACTCTGTTAATTCCCAGCAAATGGGACCAGGTACCCGTACGAGATCTAAGATGCAGAAGGTGGAGGATCCAGATATCCAGAAGTTGAGAGAGAATGTGATTACTATGAAGACTCGGCTGGTGGATTCTGAGAGCTTTCTTAAGTCTCTGTTCTAATTTTGTTGCTGGCGGTCTTTCTCTCTATTTTCCTCCCAGTGTTTCTTTTGTCTTTTTTTGTCTTGCTCTTTTTTTATTGCTAAATCTGGGTTCTAACCCTTTGTATCCTGCTCACTCCCTTGGGGTAGCCAGTTGTGCTCTGGGCTTCTATGTCCTTCCTTTCTTTGCTTTGTTAAAGGGTTTCGGGGTTCCCTTCAAAACCTGTTTTTACCATAATAAAAAATAAAAGGATTTGGGTCAAGTGGTTTCTTCTTCTTCAAAGATGTTTAGACCAACAAAGCCTTTTTTCTGAGGAAGATGAAGAGGAGGTTAAATTAGGAAAATCCTCAAGATGATGTTCCGAGTGATGGAGATCAGAATGAAGGTCAAGAAGATGATCAGAATGATGGACAAAGAGCTGAACCGAAACTTGCCAAGTATATCAGAAAACATCATCCACAAAATAAAATCATAGGAGACAAGAAGGCTGGAATGAGAACAAGAAGTAAGTCACTAAACACTAGATGTTTACATTTTGATTTTGAGCCTAAATCTATTAATACTGCACTTGAGAATGAAGAATGGGTTAGTGTTATGAATGAAGAAATAGAGCATATTGAGAAGAACACTACATGGACACTAGTACCAAGACCAGATGACAAGAATGTATTCTTCTTCTTCTTCTTCTACAGTTACCAAAAATCAGGAAAATCCTCAAGATGATGTTCTGAGTGATGGAGATCAGAATGAAGGTCAAGAAGATGATTAGAATGATGGGAAAAGAGCTGAACTGAAACTTGCCAATTATATTAGAAGACATCATCCACATAATCAAATCATAGGAGACAAGAAGGCTAGAATGAGAACAAGAAGTAAGTCACTAAACACTAGATGTTTACTTTGTGATTTTGAGCCTAAATATGTTAATACTGCACTTGAGAATGAAGAATGGGTCAGTAGTATGAATGAAGAAATAGAACAAATTGAGAAGAACACTACATGGATACTAGTACCAAGACTAGATGACAAGAATTTATTCTTCTTCTAATGGCTAAAGAAAACTAAATATAACATGAAATGAACTAGATATTTGACTCATGACTACAATAGGTACTCAACTTGACACAATCCCCAACAATGATGCCAAAAATGTAGACCTTTCCAAATGGATAAATAACATGGTTCAACACCTCTACTCATAGACTAGTCATCTTAATTGATCAGTTATTTGTCCTATGGTATGATTCATTTAATATGCCAACCCACGGGCATAAAATTGAAATAGTTTAGCAAAATGTATGCACTAATTCTCCATTGAGGCCATGCTAACAACTGATGGAAAGAGAAGTACATGAAAATATATGCTTGAAAGCAAACCTACTTGGTTATCGACTACTTAAACATGAATAATAGTGAATGCAAATTACAGAAACCAAGTTCAGGTCTATCAGGTAGGAAACTACTATGTCTGCTTTGGCTACAGGAATAGATACAAGAACCATTTCTGAGTGGCTGTAGGAATAGACAAGTGACTCAACAACAACTAGAAAAACTTCAAATAAACTAAAAAATGCAAAGGATCACTCACCAAGTGGGCCCCCTTGGATGAGTGGATCGAAGTTCTTCAACACACTATAAACTTAGAATAATCATTGCTTTATTCATATAACAAAAATTGATTATACATAATACTGGAAACTTGTGAAGACTATATTGTTGAAAATAGTTACATCATCATTAATCTACTGTTGTATATTCTAGATAACCTCCGAAGTGGCTTCAACGACTTATTTAAACTAAAAATTCACAACTAACTAACTGACCACCTCAAACAAAATAGATGGATGCAGTTATACATTAAAAGCAGAATGGAGAAATTGTCTCAACAAGAAATAAATAGTATTATTCTTATCTACATGAGAGAATATAAGAAAAAAAATCCCTAGATTTTCTCTACATTAAAATATAATTGACTTCTCTAGCTAGAATGTGGATCAATCAGTTAAGCTATCAATGAGTCTTTAATGTTGTCCTCCTTGTTGATCCCGACTGAATGACTTGGTCCAAGAATTGGTGAAACACATTTAGGTGTTAGTTTGACCATTCTTCCTTGTTCATCTATTCCTACAATGAAAGGTTAAGAGCACACGATCATGGAGATACATCCATTCCACATTTCATGCATTTATTAAACTTAAGATTTCATTAATATAGATATATCACATGGTTGTAGAAAAATAGACTACTTGGCTACAAGAAACCTATTATGCTTCAATTATTCAAAAATGAATAATATAAAGATAATCATGGTTTAAAACATAAATTATTTCATCCCAAAAGTGTTTAACTCCACATGTCATATGTTCATCAGATATTATTTTTAAAAAGACATAAAATTGTTAAAAACATAGTCTTTAAACACTCATAAACCCTATGATAGTTCCAATAAATACAAGAGAAACCAAGACAAAACAAGTTGTTCTTTCAGCCCATCATGCTACAATTTACTCTTTTTTGAGCTGGTAAGGCTTAGGGTTCAAAGTCTAAGATATGCTTAATGGAACCCAGTCTTCCAAAGTGATCTCCATGATCTGTGCAAACAACAATATGACCTTTACAACTTTGAAATCTTACAAATATAATATTTTGGACCTATTGCACATAAATAAAGGTACGTACAACATAAATAGGAGAGATGGATGGGAGAAACCCCATATCAATGGTGAGATCCTTCATCAAATTTCTAACTTTTATTCTTGGAAACCATAAAGTAGTTGTATTGGCCATGTTTTTCAACTAAAAAGTAACTTTTATAGATTATCAACAAAGCTAAATGTATCCCATTCCAATACTATATCAATCACATGGGATGTTGTCTCCATTTTCAATAGTAAGAGTATTGGGAGCACATATTTTTCACATATTTTTCATAACTCACAATATAAGGTCTCCAATGGGAAAAATATGGTGATAGTATTGGAGTCACAAATTTGAGATGAGAGGAAGACTTTGTTATTACATGATGAAATTGTAAAGATAATCACAAAGGAATAAAGAAGTGCATGATCAACATACAAAGACATAGGCGTTGATATGACAGTGACCAACAATTACCCAGAGGAATCAAGAGCTTAGAAACAACAAGCTTAGTGATACATAGGAAGAAGACATTGCTATATGTTCAAAATGAACAAAATTAATAGCCTTTAAGATGAGGAACAATGGTGTGACAAAGAGTGTCAAGCATGATGGTTGTCATGACAAAGATCAAAGACATTCTTAACTATTGAAGAGTAGAGAGCATGCATGGTTATGATTTTAAATAAGATGAGATTATTTCAATGTCTTGTTTTTGCATGGATCAAATGTACAAAATATGTAAGGGCATAAGGTGTGAAGTAGAAGTATTCCCAAAGAAATGTTAAAATAATGCAAAACAAGAATCAAGTCACAGTAAAACATGTAAAAATAGTGATGAATATTTGAAAGGAGTGGAGAAAAGATCAAAACAGTGAATTCCATTGAAAAATAGTCAAAAATCCTCTAATAATAGTGGTAAGAGACCCTAACATTGAATACATTTTTCACAAGCTTTGCATATTTGAATAAAACATTGCTTCTTTCTTTTAAACCTATTGTTATTTTTTGCTCTAATGTTTGACGTCTCTACTCTTTGGCATTAGGAATCATTGTTTTAAGCATTTTGTAGTAGCAATCTTTATGGTTTGATAAAAATATGGAAACCCTTCCTATATAGTAGTGAAAAATCTAACTCATAAGCATATACTAAAGAAGAAAAACCCACAATAGTGCATACAGATCGATAATAGATGAAAACTCTTGTATGTCCATGAAAATTCTAGATGATATAATGGAAACTCATCACAAAGCTACTTGAATATGTAAGGAAATAATAGAAGAAAAGAAAAATCTAAGGAGTTGGATCCATGATGTATATGAAAGCCTACCTCCTCTTGTTATAAACTCTTTTTTATCTCCTTCAAATGCATTGATATATGTTGTCCATGGTGACTATTAGCTTCTCTTCTTAACTAAAATTGTGATTCTCCTTTATATTTGTTTTTTTTTTTATATGAATTTTTCTGCTCCAACTTTCCCTTTGTTGCTATTCTTGCATAGATATGGCGTTTCCCACTAATCCTCATTGTTATTTCATGTATTTAGTAATTTCTTATTCATGAATTTCACTAGCTCCATGAAAGCTAGGGCTTCCTCTTTATTGCATATGAGCATAACTCAAGACAAAACTTTATACAAATCATAGTTAAAACATGAGTTTACTCATTTCAACATTCCCTCCAAAACTCAAGAGGGTCTCTATGTAGCTTTTGTATGATTGAACAAGTAAATATTTAAGACCAAGGTGAACAAATGTGAGAGTTGGAATATTTTAACATATAAATCTTTTCTAAACTTCCTCTCTTATAACATTAGAACTTAGAGATAAGATCCCTTTGAAACTTTTAATGCAATTTGAAGGTAGGGGAAGAGCACCAATAATTGAATGTCATTCAAAAAATGCACACTCCATGATGAGCCCAAATAATGACTCAATTTTATTTATATCTCTTATGTTTTTATTGGTTCTACCATGGGTTTAGATACTGCTATAGGGTTTAATACCTTGTTAATGATGTTTCTATGTTGTTTTCTTGAACTTGTCAAAAGTGAACATGAACTCAATTTATCCCTATACTTATTTTGTATTAATGGTGAAAGATACTATGTGATTTATCAATATTAATCTTGCATGTAGTTAAATAAATGATATTCTGAGGTAAGATGGATATGCCTTTATTTTGTACATGTTAATGTCATGATGCAAGAATAAATGAAGGTGAAACAATGGTCAAAGCCTTACAAAGTGGGAGTTCATGCCAACTAACTAGTTGAAGACAAAGTCATGCCAAGATGAACCTTGAAGGAGTCAGCAAGTAATTATTTACAGCTCATGTGAAGTAATAATGAGACTTTAGTGTTCATGCTTCTGGTAGAGTACATCTAGGGGGATCAATTATGCTAGATTTTATTTGCATCAGAAATAGTTTGATTATTTTCTATTCAGAGCATAACTTCCTTCATTTTCTTATGTTGTAATAAATTGCATCCTCCTAATGTCTTGGGAGTGAACTTGTTGTTATCTAGAATTCTTCTTTCTTTAAATAAAGTTCGGATGCCCCTTCTTAGGAGGTTAGAACTTCAGATATTGTAATTTCAGTTTTTAGTTTTATTAAGAATAGTTTCATCTCTATTATATTAGAGAAACACTTTTGGATAAATTAAATTATATTCCAGTTTGTATCATCTTATTTGTGCTTTTGGAATACTCACTCAAAGGGGACCACTTGGTGAAGATTCCAATATTTATGTTCAGTAGTTAGTCGTTGTCCTATCAATTGTTTGTTCCCCCAACCATTGGAAACTCCATACTGTGATTATTCCTGTAGCTAAACAATTCCTTGTGTGTTTTCCATGGATTATATTATTTTTTTCCATTTAAGTTTAGTTTAGATGATAGCTTTATTTAAGCATTTGAGTTATTTACTTTCTATGCACTTTACTTTTAGCAAAATTTCCTTTTCAACCATAGATAGCATAGCTACAATTGGGTCCCTAATGCACATACAATGTTGTCCCATTTCATGTATACATCCCTGGGTTGATAGAAAATGAGCCTTCATAATGATGAGATAACTACTTAGCATGGATATCCATTCCCTAAGTTATGGCTCTAGGGCCTAGTTATTAAAACCATTAAAGAAGACCAACATTTTTGGCGTCATTGTTAGGGATGGTGTCAAACAGAGGAGTTCTCTGGAGTCATTCTTAGTTGTTTCTTATTTTCAGTAGTGCAAAATTTTGTTTTCATCATATCCTTCACTCTAATAAAGTAATGACCCACCATTCTTTTAACAATCTTTTTTTGCGGATTTCTCGTCACTGAGTTAACATCGCATGCATAGAGGTAGGAGAAGAGATGCTCTAGGGAGATTTCTTCCCAATGACCCTTATTCTAATAACCAACTAGAGGAGTTCTACAATCAACCAGAAGAAGAAGAAGGTGAGATAAATCCTTCACCTGACATATTTACAAATTTGAGCAGTTCTGGAACTTCCTCTGAAGACCTAGTTGTCCAAAATTTGTTTGACAATCTACTTGTCTTGGTACCTTATCAAGGAAGGATGGCTGCCCAGAATAGACCTAACTGCTAGAGTAAAAAGGTTATTCAAATTAATTAATTTAATCATATTTATTAATTAATTAAGTCACCTTTTTTACTTAAGCTAAATTTAGGAAGCTATAGTTTGCATTTAATAATTCTTTTATTTTCTACACGCATGCTTTTAATAATTCTTTTATTTTATGCATGTATCCTTTAGGGTTTTTTGATCTTCTTTATTAAAGGTTGATCTCAATATAATAATTCATTCTGATTAATTCAGTATCATTTATTCCTTTCATTCTAATTGTTCATACACTTTCTTGTTTGAGATTTTTCTCTTGTACGTGGAAAGTTATTTGCATGTAGGTGATTATTGGGCTTGTGGGAATTCACCATTCTTAAATTCTAACATGGTATCAGATCTCCAAACTTGATGCTTCATGTTTGTCAATTTTGAGATTTTTCTTACAATGATTTTTTGGTGCATCTTGGGGCAATTTGGATCTCACAATCAGATCTAGAAGGTTCGTGAACAGTACAGATCTGGGGGTAGCTAAAAAATCTGGGCACTTTGGTGGAAAACATAAGTCACCATTGCACTCAGAAGGGTCAAAAAACCCTAAATCCATATTAAAAAAATTCAATTTTGGAGAACATGAAAATCTGAGCACATTTTTGGGGTTGTACGCTTTACTAGGAAGATTTGTACTAGCACTGACATCAACGCTGTCATAATTTAGTTTTTGTGCATGTTCCTTCCAAACAAAAAAAAAACATGCATTTACATGCATAAATTTTTTTTTGTAAAAGTTTGTCTTTTTAATAAAGTTTTTTTTTTAAATATTATTTTCCAGGAAAAGTACATGTTTCTGTAATGCTAATGTCAGTAGCCCATGAGCCAAAATATGATGGTCGTCAACCTGTCACAGTTTGAACTTTTTGTCATAAAAAGTAGTTTTTGTTTTTTTTGCCATAACTTTTTCATGTGCTATTGAAATTGCAGAAACAAGATATCGTTGGAAAGATGATTCTGAGACAAAGTTGTTTTTGCAAGTGAGGTTTTTTTATTTTGTCATTTTTGCAGTTTTTTTTGCCAATCAAAGTCAGAAGTTGTTTTTTACCTTCTCGGGGGCATATCTTTTGCACCCGAGATCTGTTTTTAGAAAATCAATAGGCATTGGAAAGGTGTTTCGATGCTCTTTCCAGATATATAGTCAATTTCATCATATTTTTCATTAGGTAAAAAAATATTAGACATTAGTGCTTTTTGATTTTTTGCACTTTCCAACTTTCAGATTTGTGCTAGTGTTTGGGTTCTTGTATTGTGGGGGATATTTTTCCTTTGGTTCATATGGAAGACCCTTCCTCTATTGAGAGACTTACTCCACCCAATTATCACACCTAGAAGGCACATATGACCTACCTTCTCATGTCAAGGGGGTTATGGTTCTATTTGGATGAGGTTTAGCCTTATTTGACTTGCCCGTTCGAAGTCATGCAACATCAGAACATAATAGATGAGGCCATGAGGACACTTTCTCTGAACATTTTAGATATTCTTTTATTTCACCTCAAGATTTGCACTACACCTTAGGACATGTGGACCAAGTTTCATGATCTTTTTGGCACCATCAATAAATTTAGAGCACTTCAGATTGAGGTAGATTTGACCTCTTTTCCACTTAATTCTTTTTCATCTATTGAGGATTTCTTGATGAGTTCAAATCATTGTGATCATTGTTATAGGGTTGTGGTAAAAACAAAATAGACACCAAATGTATATACTTGATTCTTTCTAAGCTTCAAGTTTCATTTAAGCTATTTTCTTCTACATTATACTCCACCATAAATTCTTTGGGTCCATGAATTTCCATACCTACCTTTGAGGTATTGTGTGATCAGTTGACACGTGAGCAATCCAAGCTCACATAGTTGGATTCTCTTCCAGGATCAAAGAACCAAGCATTGGTAGCTCAGACATCTCTAGGGAAGCGGGAGCAGAAATAGATGCAAAATGCCATAGAGCCTACGAAGAATTCCAGTTCTCCACACCCCTCTGGCCCACCTTATCCTAAGGTGAAAATTTAGAGACAGAAAGACCCAAGTGTGCTTATTGTAAAAAGATAAATCATGATGAGTCTCATTTCTATGATAAGGGGATATATGGATATGCAAAATGAGTTTCAGATTGGACAAATATTCTTATGAAGAGCAACATTGATATTCCTTCTTCTTCTACTTCTCACGGGTCTGCTTCTTCATCATCATTCTAGATAGATGGACATGATAGAGGAAAGGATCATATATTATGTGCAACTGTTGGTTCACACTCTTCTATATGGATACTAGATACAGGTGCTTCACACCATATGACATCTTCTTAGGATTTATTCTCTTCTTTTGAGGCTTCTCCTACACCACACATTTTTTTATGGGGAACAACACTTTTATGACTATATGTGGGAATGGTTCTATTGACATTAATGGTGGTTCATTCAATGATGTATTATGTGTTCTATCTTTGTCCTCTAACCTTCTCTCTATCTATCAAATTACTCATAGTGGGACAGGGAAGACAGTTGAGTTCACACGAGATTTAGTGCACATCAAAGATAGTGAGACAAGTAATATTGTTTCAATAGGGATAGTTTATCATTCTTCCACTTGTACTCTTTCTCTCATTTTGGTCCACCATCTCTACTGTTGGAGAATCACTATCTTTCTTCATGAGATCCTATTGAGGTGAAGTCAGGTCACTTGAACTTATATGTTTTTCTCGAGACCAATGGTTTGACTTCTACACCTCCACCTCTCTTTGAGTTTGCATATGTTTAGCAGGATTCCTCTACAACTTTGCCTAACATTGTAGCTCCATGCATAGAGCCACCTAGTGCAGATGTTGATGAAATATCAAAGGAAACTCATCTCCTCTCATATTTCAGACTCAACACATATGCTATCCCACCTTCATTGGATATTCCATTATAGGATTCTCATGCATTCTCCTTAGAGCATCATTCGGGCCTTCCAATTTCATCTCACATTCAGGGGTTTCCTCTTCTTGTTATTTTGTCTTTGTTTCTTCCGCATTGGAGCCACATTGGTCTAATGATCAACACAAGGGTTCTATCATTTTGGGGGGGGCTTTGGAGTCCTTATCCTCTCTCATGGGGGGGGGGGGGGTTGTACATATGTTCTTGAGAGAGTCTCTTGAGACATTGCATTTGTACCTTTTTCCATCTCTTCTTGGAGAGGAGTTTTTTCCCACTGGGTTTTCTCCTTTTTCTCTTTTTTATAAAGATTTGGTTGTGATAGGGTACCTCATCATGCCTTGTTGTTGGGACCCAAATTTTCTTTCTTACATGTAGTTGCATTCATGCACTTAGCCTTTTAGCTACTCCCTAATTTTATCTTAAGGTGGGGTGTTAGAGTAAAAAGGTTATTTAACTTAATTAATTTAATCATATTGATTAATTAATTAAGTCACTTTTTAATTATTTTTTCAATATTTAATAATTCTTTTATTTTATGCATGAATCCTTTAGGGTTGTACTTATGGTCTTAGAGAGTCTCTTGAGACACTGCATTTGTACCTTTTTCCATCTATTCTTGAAAATGAGTTTTTTCCCACTAGGTTTTCTTCTCTTTCTTTGCTTTACAGAGATTTCGTTGTGATTGGGTATGTCATCAGGCCTTGTTGTGAGGATCCAAGTTTTCTTTCTTGCATGTGTAACCACCCTAATTTGGTCTACTCGGACCATAGACCCTATTTTCCCTAAGTGTGATTATACCCCCAATTATGTCAAGACAATTCTTCAATTTACTGACATAATTTGTTTAAATAAAATTTAATCTCCCAAGTGATTTAATCACTAAAATTACATTAATTTCTTTAGCCAATCCAATCAAATCAATTCAATTCTATCAAAATAAATTAAAAACATGGCTAAGGTAATTAATTAAAAGGAATTAAATAAAATCCTAATTACACCTCATCACTTGTAAAAAGCCAATCCCCTAGCCTAATTAATCTAATTAATTAGCTATAGTCCTAATTAATTATCAAAAGCAAACAAAAGCTTAAATAATTAGTTTCCCCTATTATTAAATGAATATATTAATTATATAATTCATTTCATTAATATTCCCTTTAACCCCTAACCTAACCTATCTTGACCACCTTAACTCCTGGGTTCAAACTAATCCCAACCCCTTCACCCATGCTAAGCCCAATTCTAATCTTAATCTCATCCTAACCCACTTCCTAATGATGTAACATTCCTAAACTTTTGATTAGGAATTCAACTCATTCCAAAAAGTCCACATTCTCAAGCTCCCCTTCCCTCAAAGTCCACTTTCTCAAGCTTGGACTTACACCCTCACCATGCTTCATTAATGCTCTCATAAATGCATCATTAATGCTTATACCCTCACCATGACTCATAAATGTTACTTCTATAAATAGAATGAGTCTTAAGCTCAATGGGCCCTTAATTTTGGATTGTTAAAATCATTGTTATATTGTTCATATTGTTAGAGACCTTTATTGCATTATTAGCTTTCATATTATGCATTGTTATAATCTTCATTTTTAGAGCTTAAAATACATATTTCTTAAGCATATAGATTAGTCTCATTTGAATCTTTCATTCTAGGTTGTATATGTCACTGACAAATGCATAATTCAAGGGCAATTATAACATTTTTCATACTCCTAGATAGGAAGAAATAGGTCGATTTTAGTGATTGATATGCTTGCTAACCCTTGTTTTTCACTAATACAATGACTTATTGAAGTGTTGTATCATAACTGTAGGAACCAAAAAATAACACACATTTTTGGCGCCCACCGTGGGGCAAAATCTTGGATCGCACCCCGGATATCAGATTTCACATCTTGGAAATCCTACGTCATTTTGGGTAAAAGCTCGCATCTGGTATGCATTGTATCATTTTCGGTGTATTTGATCGCATCTGGGAACCAGGGTCATATTCAGGGAACCTAGGATCGCATCTAGTTTTTAAATTTACAATTTGAGAAGTATGACCATTAGTCTTTGGATGTTTTGTGTCTTTGTCCTTTAAACAACATAATTCTTGTTTGCAGATCACTGTCAGAGGCTCTTTTTGCTAAATTTTTTTGGAAAGGAACCATTAACTTGTGGTTTGCAGGTGGCCAATCCCCCATCTTGACATCTATTTTGTTATGCTTCCAAACTAAAGACATTTTCTAATCACTTAATAATCAACCATAGGATTATGCTCTTTTCCTTCAAGTAAAATCAAAAACTCAAAAGTTGGTTTAAAATTTGAGAGGAATTTGGAGTAATCGAACAAGGCAAACCTCACCGTTTAATTCATTTTTGGCAAAGTAATTGAACAAGAAAATAAGTAAACTTTGTGAGATTAATTGGACAAGATTCACAGTTTAAATTTCCTTTGGACAAGTAATTGAACAAAACAAAGCACTAAATATTGTTGGAAAAAGAACAACTCATTGTCTAAATTTGGATAGAAATAAAATAAGCAAACCACTTAACTTTGGGGAAATTGAACAAACAAACTTTGCTTTCAAAGTAATTGTGTTTTCATTAACTTAGGCACATTTAAATCAAGCTTAAGCTTACCTTTCAGTCTTAATAGAGGATTTGCTCTTCCTTCCAAGTGGGGGAATCAAAAACTCGATATGGGGGGTTGAGTTGTGAGTGAAGTGGTTTGAGGGAATGAACAAGTAATTGAAGTACTTGTGGGAGAAAATGAAATGGACTAGGAGAGTATTCTCTTTTTCTTTCAAAGAATCAGAAATCTTGAAATCCTAAGCTTGCCAATCCTTTGTATGCTTATTAAACTTTAGAGGGCCTGCCGGTTGAGGATAAAATCTCCTAGGAATGACCCAAGTGAGGACAGGTTTTATGCCAACCCTTTCAACTCACTATAAATATTTTTTTCCTTTTAGGCCAAAGCCTCAGAAGATAGAATCAATTTTGTTCTTGGAAATTTTACATCATTCTTTGAACACGCTTGGGTATGTATAGAGTGGAGCTGCTTGAATCTTGCTTGCGAGACTACACCTATTTGAGTACTCATAGGGCTATACACCTCAATTTTGCCTTGTGCAATTCTACAGGAGATGGTTTTGAATGGATTGCCCCATCATAAACAACAAACTTTATAGTCAAACTACCCGATTCATCCCCGAAAGGGTGATAATCCTTATGCAAGGCAAAAAGTAATTGCCCCAAGATACTCATCATTTTATGCCCTCACTTGTGTTTGGAGTCGGCTAATATGACATCATGACTGGAGCTATTTCATGCTTGGTGATGGCCATATTCTAATTAGCATTTGAGTGTGTACCTAAGTCTATGAGCAAGGTTTTCTATCCTCTACTTAGAAAATAGGGCGTAAGGATGTGTTTTGTTTACCCTTAACAATGCAAAAATGTTTGATGTGCTTAAAAGATCATTAACAAGATAAATCATTCAAACAAACAACATAATTCAATCCTTTGGCTACATACTATATTTTTCACTCACTGGAAAGATGCAAAAACAACCTACAGTAAGACAAATTTGCACAAACTTGAAGACAAATCAAACACCAAATTGACAGAACATCAGGAAGTCATTTTTGGTCTATCATGGCTTGCATCTAGTTGTACAAACTCGCATGCAGTGTGAAAGCTTGCATCTAGTCAAACATGTATCACTTGTAGGGAGAAAGGTCACATCCAGGATACTTAGGCTTGCATCTAGTTTTGCAAAATCTCGCATTCAGAGTGTCACATTTGGGACAATGGGCACTTGCATAGTTGCCTCTCAGAGAAAATCAGTTTATTTGGATACCCTTTTGGCTCATTAGTATGACCCTATTTCTTTTTCTGGTCTCTCTGTTGCTATTTTCAAAAAAAAATTTCCAGTCTACCTTGCATGTCATTTTAAATTCTTACGATCAGTCTCAAAATGTGTTTTCTATTCACTCTAAAAATAAAGCTTGACTCCTAGCTCACTATCAGGGCATTCTAACCCTTTGACGTTGGAATCATCTACTTCCACCAAAAATAAACAAACTTTCATAATTTGGATATACTTACTTGAACTATTTGAGACCTCACTTGGCACTATTGGGAAACTTTGGACATAGTTGAGATACAACTTCATGGTTAACACAAGATGTAACAAGTATCTTGCTGATGAATCAGAAGTACCTCCTAAATTGCTACATTTTCAAAAAGGAGAGACATCTCGCAATCCTCTATTTGACATAGACTCACCAGCAATGGATGTTGATAGGAATGAATGGGCTAATGCCTTTGAAGAATACAACCATGAGAAAAACCAGCGAGATCAATACAATGCTAGTAATGAGGAAGAAGTCAATGTCACACGCCCTTTTTTTGAGTCAGAAAGTGATGAAGACATTCCGGAAGAAGAGTACAATAGACTCAAACAAAGTAGGAAATTCCAAAGAACATTGGAAAAGATAATTGGTGAAGACAAAGAGAAATATTTTCTCCATCTAGCATCCATTGGAGTAAAATTACCTAAAGATTATGATGTTGAAAAACTAAAGGAAAAATATATATCAACCCCTATCTTTATTCTCACCAAACAAATGACCTTAATGTAAGCAAAACTTGCAACACTCAAACAAGAGAAGGCTAAACCCAAGAAAAAATACTCTTTGGACTCCATTTGTCCATTTTCTTTTGACAAGAGTATTAATATGGTTCCATTTCCTCCCAACATGGCAAGGCCAAAATATGACAAGTATACGGGAGAGACTGATCCACATGACCATGTGAGAGAGTTTTGTACTCTAAGCATAGAGTACATGCACGAACCAACTACATACCTAATGAGACTATTTCCAAGAAGTCTAGGCGGAAATGCTATGGAGTGGTTCTCCGAACTCACACCTAAGGTGAAATATTTTGAGGAGTTGATTCAACTATTTATCCAACATTACTCCTACAATATACAACACGATGTAACCATGATAGACTTGTGTAACACAAAGCAAAGAACAGATGAATCCTTTACACACTTTCTACAAAGGTGGAGGAAAATCTTTGCAAGGTATTCAAGAGCTATTCCCGAATCAGAGAAGATGGAAATATTTACTAATAACTTGATACCTGAATTAAACTATGCATTGCAAATGCAAGATTCACCTAGCTTTGATAGGATGATAAAAAATGCCATCCGTATTGAAGAGGTCATGGTTAAGAAAGGAGAAATCACTCTCCAAAGTGATAACAAATCTACTGACTCCAACAATAATCCTAAATGGTGGAAACAAAACAAGAATGTTGTTAATGATGGAGTAGTGGATGTGTCTAATGCTAATCCTAAACCAACAGTGCTCAATCTAACGAATAGCATGCAAGAAAGTAAAAATGCCAAGGTAACAACCAAAATACCTAGAGAAAACAATGAGAACAATGAGAGTTTACCATGGACTTCTAAACCTCAATGAACATTCACTCCTTTGGGAGAACCTCTTGAGATAGTTTTGAAGACACTCTTGGACAAAAAAGTTCTTACAATCCTGGATTCAAAACCATGGGAACCGAAAGTCAAACCAAGATGGTGGGATGAAAATTCTTATTATGTCTTTCAAAAAAACAATGGACATAAGACTAATAATTTTCTTAAAATTAAACATGCTATACAAGACCTTATTGAAGGAGGCAAGATAAAAGTGGAAGGACACACCACTAATGAAGACCATACGATATTTAACAAACCATTCCCTAATTGTGAGAAAGGGGAAGCATCTAAAGGAAAAGGAAATGAAGTAAACTACACCTACTCCAATAATGATAATGTGATCAACATGCTAGACATTAAATATGAATCAATTAATGTGATCACTATCAAAGGTGTTAAAGACACATCTTCCCAATCAAATGCAGTGACACGAAGTCAAGCACAAGTCCCAATAAAAGGACCTAATTCCTCATAAAAACCAACAACCACTTCCAAAGTACCTATTGTCACTATTCCCAAACCGGCGGTAGCAAGACAAACACTTACCATTCCAACAACGAACTATAACTTGGTGGATCAATTGCAGCGAACCTCTACCCAAATTTCCATCTTTGAGTTACTTAAAATATCCTTAGTGCATAGATAAATTCTTGAACAAGCCCTACATTCAGCAAATGTGCCAAAGAACTTTGATATAGACAAATTCCAAGAAATGGTAATCATATCTCAGCACCACATTACCTCTCTTTTTCAGAAGAAGATGATAAATCATTGACACATCCTCATAATCAACCCCTTCACATTGAAGTCCTAATTCATAAATCCCATGTTAGACATGTATTGATATATGGAGGCACAGGGTTTAACATTTGTACTCTCAATCTGTTATGCCCTACATCCCCATCCCTACATTTTGTGTGCAAAATGTTGGGTCCCCCTTTTTTGTTTTCTGCTTTTGGCTCGTGCCTTGTCTTTTTCCTTTGTCTTTGTTTTTCTTCTTCAGGTTTTCTTTCCCGCAATGTTGGTTTTGCTTCTATTTTTTTTTGTCCCTTGTGTCTCCGGGACCCAGTCCTAGAGTTTGTCATTCCTTGTCTAGGATCTAGATTCTGGACTCTAGGATTCTCTGCCACGATGTCTTCTTTTCGTAAGAAGGTATGGTCGCATGAAATCCCCCGGCCCGGAGTCTGGAGGTTGGCTTGTTCCAAAGTTTTTGAAAGAAAAGGTAACTTGCTTTTACCTCAGGCATAAATAGAAATCACCTGTAATTTTCACAATTACCATGATTAAAACACTTAAGCAATTTGAGCAATTTCAGAGCGATATCACAATATTTTTAGCAGAGTCTAGTGCGAGCTATTCTGAACTATTCTGAATAATTGCAAGTGGTTTTTGGTGTTGAGTGGTGATCCTTTGAGGTTAGAATCCATTGAAAAAGCATTCTTAGCACCTTTCCTTCCTTCCTTTCTCCAGTTTTCAAGTTGGTGTCTGGTTTCTCTCCTTCATCCTCTTGCTTTTTTGTTGTGTTCTGTTGGCTTTCGTTTGCATTTTCTGTCTTGTTTCCTTGTTTGTTTTGGTCGTGGTCGTCTGGTTTTCCACCCATTGGTGGGTCGACCCTGCTAGAGGGTTGTCCACCCTCTGTGCAAATGTAGTATATCCTATAGATAATGTAAGTTTTGTACATTTTTGTGCATTGTTGTTTAGGGTAGTCATTTCGTTTCGACTCTGCTGTGTATTTAGTGTATATTCTTCCAGTTTTGCATGTATATAGGTTTTGGCTCTGCTGTAAATTTGGTGTATATGTTGTGTATATCCACTCAGTTTCGTAACTAGCTTGTCATGCTTCCTCTGTTCTCATTCACAAATTTGCGAGCTCGTTCCAGGCAGGATACCACCTAGTTGAAACTCAGCTCTCGGCTAATTTCCACAGGCAATTTTCTCTCTCCTCATAAACTAGCCTTAATGATCCATTTATGTCTCACATATGCATTCAAAATTGTCCAGGTGGTTTCCACTTTACGCGCATTCGGATAGTTGGCTCCGTCACCGTCACCATAACTCTCATTTATTGCACAGCCAAGTGACGCCCACATGGGCCTGACAGTTCACTTTTCATGCACACCTTCCAACGGTTAGTTTTCTAGACCCTGGGTCTTTTGTCTTCACCAGCCCACACCTTACTTTTTGCTAAGTATGCTGAAACCACCGAGGCCGGATATTGGTTAATTTTCTAATTTTTTCATTATATATATACTTTCCAGGATTTTTAACCTAAACTGACTTTTCAAGACAACAAATGCCGCGGTGGTAAGATCTCTGGATCCCAGAAGTTTTATTTATCTATGAATTCTAACGGTCATCTTGCCTTGTAGGTTTTTAAAAGTGACACTTTCATCATGTCTGAGGCTTCCGCATCTTCACCACCCGAAAGTTTGAAACTTCCTTCCACGACGGTCACTAGGGTAGCCGTCAGGTCTAAGATGGAGAGGGCCTTGGAGAAATTTCCTCTCACCAAGAAGTATGTAAAGGAAAACATCATTATGGGATGAAATATTGATTCCAAAGTTTAGTTGATTATCGACACCAGTGTCGGAATGTGGGCCGAGATGTAGGCCTTAGTCAAGATCATGTACATTCAATGACAGGCCAAGGATTTGCTAGCGATCAGTGTCGGGGATTCTAGGATCCTCAAGGTCACCTGTTTCCCATGCTCGGTGCAGGCCCTAGAGTTAATTCTCAGTCTTGCAGCGCACTACAACTCTTCTGTCTGGGCTATCATGCTCGCAGCCCTGGAACCAACCAGGTATCCCACCCCCATGGTGTCTCTTGACGCCGCAACTTTTCAAATAGGGTTGGGGATCCCTCAGTTCAAAAACCCCACTGTGGTTACTAGATCAGATGCCTTAGCACTATTTAAGCAATTGGAGGACGTAGCCCAGATATACATGAATATGCATTGGCTCAAGACTCCAAAGAGGGACCCCAAGAGAATGAAACTAGAGATCCCCTGGTCTGAATTTAAAGAAAGCATCTAGATGGGAATGATAGCACTATCTCGAGTCTTCGGGCAACCACATGCCTAGGAATTCACAGGGTGGATGTGCTAATTCTTGCTCAACATTTCCACCGACGGGGAGTACTTTGATTGGGCTGCCATTATTTCAAACCACGTGGATTCTTAGTTCCTCTAGGTGTCCAAAAGAGGAAGTTCTATATGACTTCCTATGTTTTCTAGGCCCTAGTGCAACAACGACTCCACACCAACGGGTTGCTCACACCAGGTGTACTCAGGATCGACTCGGGTCAGAAGGCTCCCTAGAATTATTTCCCGCAAATCCAATGGGAGGCTAGTTTCCCCAGTTTTTGCTGAGTTAACGATGCCTTCATTTACTACAACCTACTCACACCTACCCGGGATGCAGGGTACTACCTCTCCATAGAGGCAATAGATCTGGTTAGAAGTTATGGCCACTATTACATACAATTCCAGTAGCATACATACATAAGGGTGATCGGCTTCTCTGGGAAACCCTACTTGTTGCCCAAACATTGTGGGAACAAGATAATCCTCCTGGATTACTGCAGACAAATCATGGAGTTGCATGCATTCTTTGCCTTGAAGAAGGTGACAAACATTCTATTCCCAATCACTTGTGGGAATTACTCATGCAGTCTGGCCACAGCCAAGGAGGCAGACAACGAGCTTAAGAGCTTGAACCTAGAAGAATTTTATCTAGCACGAAAGAACTTTGATCTGCATGGAAAAATTGCAAAGGCACTTCCCCGGGCATTAGAGCCCCACCAATACCACACGAAGGACTTTTGGAAAGATTTCTAGGATGACGTTGAAGTCTAGAGCCGAAATTACGTCCGAATGACCGTAGGATTGATGGAAAGGTTAAAGCTCTAGAAGTTTTTGGATGACTTCGCAGATGTCGGTTCCACAATAGACCCCCAGTACAAACCAAAGGGGATCAATAAGTTGGCCCTCCCACCGGTGAATTGGAATTCCCAAGAGGGGCCCACCATAGAAGAATTCACTCGCAATGTGGTTGAGCGCAGCCACGAATACTTCAAGAGAGTATGCCCTGGGAGTACCTGCAGGGCTGCCTAGTCGGTACCAAAGCTAACCCCCAGGGCCAGAACTTCTTCACAAGGAGAAGATAGAAGAAAAGGAATAATGTAGACTCCAACTGAGTAGGACGTCCCCATAAAGGAGCAACTAAAACAATCACTGGTGGCCTCCCAGCAGATGAAAGATAGAATAATCACACGGTTGGCTACTCTGGTGCTCATGGCCAGACCCATCCATCCTCCTTCTTCCCCCTTATTAGAAACACTTATGGTCAAAGAAACCAGAGTTGATCCAAAAGAGGATCAGGTCCTAAGGGATGCAGGACCACCTTTGGTCACCAGGAGGAAGAAGAGGCTTAATCTGAAGCTGAAGGCCGAACCGGAGCTAGGGATGCCTCAGATCTTGCAAGTGGAGATCCTCTCTTTTGAATCCTCAGAGCTGGAGAGGGAACTAGATCCCACTCATGTCCTGACAAATCCTCCCCCTTAAGATGAATTTGATGATGTTTTTACAACCAACGAGTTCGGGAATTTGCAGGGGGACATTGAGCAAATAGAGGCTGAAGTCCCAGAGCAGGAGGAAGCTCCAGAACAGGAACTTGCACAGTAGCAGGAAGAACAGATGGAAGAAGAAAAGGAGGTGGAACAAGAAATTACCTCTGAAGTTCTGAAGATACTGGACACGGGAGTATCAGGACAACAACAGGAACAAAGTGAGCAAATGGCATCGGCTGGGGAAACCGGACCTTTGGGAACAACCATGACCCCAACTGCCGTACTCCAAATGCCGCTCCCAAAGGTAACCTTTGGGGAGGTAATCACTGCGGCCCAAATGTTAAACCTTGGCCCATTGCCTCCCCCACTACCAAAAGATACACCGGTAGAAGAAGATATCCCAGCAACAGGGGCTGAGGAAGAACAACAAAAGGAAGAAGAAGAAAACCCTGGGGTGACCAATGAAGGCCCAAACATTGCCAAAAATATAGACGGCGGGGAAGAAGATATAGTAACCACCAAAGAAAATGTTGTCGATGAGCCAAAAGACGCAGGGAAGGAGTCACCAGAGGCTCATCTTGATCAAAGGGCACAACAGGAAATTGGGGAGAAGTTGCAAGAACAAGTTTTGGCTACAAAGCCACCCCACCCGCCCCAGTGGTTAATAGAATCTCGCAAGAGAAAGGCCCCCCATCAACACCCAGAGCCCATCTTTCTTTAGCATAGATGATGGCTCAAGCACAGAACCCGCCAAAGGCCAAGAAATCTCAGATATTTCACACCCTCCAGACTGAGCCGGGCAGAGAAACAGTCGCTGTAATAGCGACACCTTCCCTAGACATAGACGAAGCAATGACCAAAGCCAAAGATTATAACATCACTGAGATATCACTGGGGAAGAGAGGAAAATAGGGTGAAGTAGACCTGTTAAAAGAGGAAGCCAGGGAAGTGGAGGCTCGCTATGAAAAGGAAGCTCAAAAGCTCAAGGTAGAAAAGGAGAAAAATGCAAATCTCATGGGGTTGCTAACTGAGCTGGCCTGACCTATCAATGTTATTTCTCCAGAGGCCTCTACATCTAATGTACCACTGCCGCAGAGTGACATAGACTCATTACAGGTGATGAAGAAGAAGGCCCAAGCGGTGGATGAATGGGTTACCCTACAGTTGGGAAATGTCTGGCATTTCCTGGTGTCCATGTTCCCAGACTTATATGTGGCCCGTCACGTATTGCATCAGGCTGAGACCGCCATTAGTATATGGGAGGTGAACATCAAGAATTATAAGGCATGGAAGGTTGAGTTAGAAGAAATCCTTGGCCTCGGAGAAGAGATGGTTTTCGAGTCTAGAATTTTGGGGGAAGAATCATTTGAGTTTGTGAGGACCTAGCACTCCAGACTTGACCTCACATTAGGGGTAATCAAGCAACTAGTGGGGACTCTGCGGGATAAGATTAATGCAGTACAGTATTCTTTTAATTTATACAAGTCTTTTATTTCAAAGGTCTCCGGGGCTGATCCATTCAACACTGACACATGTACACTGGAGGAGTACGTCTTGGGGAAGTTTGATGAGTTAATGGAGTCAAGATATCAATCCCCGGATGGAATTGATGGAGCTCAAATGACGAGAATAACTTGCATGGTACTCAGTGGCCATGATGCGGCAAAGATGGTCGATGAATTTAAGGGAAATGTTCTAGACCTGGGGGAACAGTTTGAGGTGGCCAAGTACCGACAGGCTAGCCTTAAGGATATCGATGAGGATGGAATCTGTCATCTCCTCCAAGTTTTTGGTGACAGTAAGCAGCAATAAAAGTTTCTTTTGGGGTCGGAGAAAACCTTAATATTTTTGTATTCTTTATTCTTTTGGAATGTAAGTTCCCAGATCCCAGAGTCCCAGATCCTATATTGTGTATTCTTTCAGTGACCTGTGTCCCAGTCCCCAAGACTGACTGGTCACTTTCAAAGTAGTTAATAAAGGTTGCCAGAAAGTGGGTAGCAGTTAATAAAGGTTGTCGAAGGTTGTCAGAAGGCAGATGGATACATCAAGGCACGACAGACTGACTAGAGGTTTTTCTGACATGATCCTCCCAAGGTGTCACTTCAACGTTACACCTGGCACATCGAAGACAGGGTGCCACTTTTCCCATTTATAAGGCATGTAGCCTCGATTCCCGGGGGATCAGATTTCTTATTTCTTCTTCCCAGCTCTCTTCTCAAGGCTGATTCTTCCATTTCACCTCTCTTGTCTTATTCTTCTGACATGACAAGCCTATTCCATCTCTAGGTCTTTTGTAGAGTGGTGCAGGTAGTATCGGCCACCAGATAATATATTTTATTGTACAAATGTAACATAAGTTAGGGTTAGGGTTAGATGTGTATGTGTATAAATAGTAAGTTTGGCCCCATTCCAAGGGTCAGCGAAATTGATGATTTTGTAGTCCATAGTAATAGAAAAGTAGTATTTTCATTTCTTAGTTGTAGAGCTCAATGCTCCATAGTTTAAGCTTTTAGTAGTTAGATGCTCCCTAGGAGCCAGCATTGTACCATGCACCAGTACTTGCTAGAAGAAATGTTAATGAAGAAGGGAGAATTCTTGCAATGATGTTGTTGGCATTCTATCTTCTGGATTGACGGTATTTTATGCTTTGTGTTCTTTATGTCCTTTGCTCTAACACTTAAAGTAGATTAACGACCTCCTTTCCCTTGCTACTGATGAAATATGAACTAATGGTTGTATGTTTCTTCGGTATTTAGTATAGTGTGTTAGAGTATGGTTGATGTTTTGAATGTTCAGCATAACTATAGGTAGATGAAGTACTTCTAACCCTATAAGATCTTTTTCAGTTCATTTGTTAAGTGTAAGAATGCTTTGAGAAACCTCACCTTCTTGAATCCCCGGAGAGGATGAGTTGAAGATAACTAGCTATCCTCCTAAAAAATAGTCACATCTCCCAACCGAGCCCCGCACTATCGAGACTCGACTCTCAGGTGCTTGGAGGCCCAGGGAATCTCATTTCCCCGGACAACCTTTACAGGCAAAGTTGGTCGGTACCCCGGTACCCGGTGACAACTTACATCTGTTGGCGGACCCGGTCACAAGAGTCCCGTCAACAAAAAATGGCACTAGAGGGAGAGTATGAACTCTTCCCCCTCTCAATATTATAATTTTGCACCTCCTGAGGGTTTCCCAAGCCGTAGTTTTAAGATTCAAGCCTTTAGTGGGATTGGGTCTTTCTCCCCAGTAAAATTTGAGAGAATCCTTAGATCAGCGCCAAACCCTGGAAGGTTTGTCAAACTCGGGCCTCCTACTCAAAAGAAATGGACCCCGAAAACCACACCAGCAACTATTGTCTGGGGGTCTAATGTACCTCAAAATATTCAAACTTCCCAGACAATCCCGGGGACTAACGTTCAACCTGCTCAAAATCTAGTTCCCCAAATGGCTGCATACTTTGGTACTACAGGGTCCCCCATGGGAACTTTTTTGGGCACAGCCAATGACTTACCCTCGCACCCAAAGAAGATTTACCCATGATATGAGCACTTAGGTTCATGAACCATAGAAGAAAACTTACAAGCATACAAAGATGCCATGAAACGACACTGGATCCAACATGAGGATGTTGTGACCTGGATGTTTCCCCTGTCCCTGTGATAGGGCAAACTAAACTGGTACCTTAACCTTCCCACCAACTCCATCAATAGTTGGTAGGACATGGAGGATGCCTTCTTGGCTGCCTTCCGCATACACGTGGACCCAGCTTGGTCCCACAACCAGTTTATTTCCATCAGAAAGGAACCAAATGAACCCCTCGCAGCATTCAATCATCGGTTCTAGCGTGCCTTGAAGTGGTGCACGTGCCCTTTCATTTCATCCCCAGAAGTAACCATACAGACCTATCTCAATGCGATGGACCCCTTCGTTGCCACTCTCCTCTGGAGAACAACCACCACAAGCGACCGTGACAATTTCGCGAAAGTTTACAACCTAGCCTTAGAACTATCCCATGGCCTCAACAAATCCATGGGCGGGATTGGGTAGAGCACACCCTTCAACATGATCCCTAACGGAACTACATACGCTGGGGGATATAACCCCAATCTAGCAATGGGTGCCCCTGCGATGGCAATGAATCCCCTGCCCGCACCGATAGACCAGCAGGCCCGGTACATTTACCCATCATAGACTCAAGCAATACCAGGCCTTGAATCCTTCCCTTGGAACCACCCACAATAGACACAACAACCATAGACACAACCACCCAAAGTGCCCTTCTTTCAGTCATCCACGGCTGGAGGATTTCCGCCCATGACTCTGGAAAATACTTCTCCCTTCCCAGTGAACCATCAAAAACAACCGTCACATTGTGACACAAATACTCAGCTGACCATCGAGGTTGAATCCCTCTGGAGAATGTTGTCCACCTTGACTATGGACATGGGTAAGCTAAAGGTAGGGTCCTATGCACCCTAGAATTTCAATTTCCAAAGAGGGAATATTTTCTTTGACCAACGAAACAACAATGTCGAAGGAAGAAACTTCAACAATGGGCCTCAGCCCAACCAACAAAAACAGAAAAATAATGTAAACACCAGAGGTCCACCTCCAAACCAAAATGCTAATCAAAGTAGTGCTAGACCATCACATTTCACACCAGTCGTAGACTTTCAGCCCATGACTAATTGGTGTAGATTGCACGACACAGGCTCCTACAATGAGGTAAACTGTGCCACGCCAGAGAAAGTCGTCATGATTTCCCAACTGGATAGGCAACATTCATCTAATCATACTACCCTAGAGTCTCATGTGCAAGAGTCAACTCACAGTGCATTCACCTGTGAGACCATCTTCTTCGGATCTACCAGAGAAGATGAAGAAGAATCTGAATTGCAGGGATTCTTTGATGAATCGATTCTGGCCTTTGAGGCCAATGCCTTCACCAACCTGTGGACTCCTTACAATACTCGAAGCTAGGCTAGTAAAGGAATAGTTTGCACATCAAAACCTCCTGCTAAGGACACTCCTCCCTGGGATAATACAATTGACCGGCCTGTCCCTCTAAAAGGTTCTAGCTCTAACCAAGCGAAAGACCCAGCCGGGGAAAGCCACCAATTCCCGGGAGGAAGATTTGACATCATAAAGGCATTAGAACAAACCACCACCTCCATGAACTTGATGGAGGTTTTGTTAAATTGTCTCGAGTAGAAGATGTCTCTTCTAAAGCTCTTAGGAAACCTAGAAGTTGTCAGTCGCCTGCCCAAGACTATCTTTTTTGAGGACGCTAACGTGGCTGTCTTCTGGGAAAATAATGAAGACCCTCCATTCCTACTAGGCCTAAACATACAAGGCAAAAACATACATAACTATCTAGTAGACTCTGGGGCTTCAGGAAATATCATGCCCCTATCCATATGCTAGAAGCTCAGATTCCATCCCACCCCATCTAATGGCGTAGTGATTCAATTGGATAAAACTATTGTGAAAATGGTGGGAGAATTGAAGAATGTCTAGATATAGCTTATCCAGGACCCCAGAATATCCAAGATAATCAATATCCAAGTGGTGGACATCCCAGAGACTTATGGGATGTTATTAAGTCAGAATTGGTCTAAGTCCCTTAACAGATACTTTTCGACCAACTTCTCCCACTTGTGGCTTCCCTAGGAAGGAGAATCAAACAAGATCTGGGTGGAGAGTGAACCCCGGATGAAGCAGGCCCTTACCAAGGTTGGGAGGGTTAACGAGGTCTTCTTCTCTGAGACTTCTCTTGAGGTGTACAAACCCTTTGAAATCTTGACGTTTGATTTCACCTCGGGAGAGGATCCCATAGTTCTGCAGAGAACCTAGGACCTAGAATAAAAGTTGAGGGCTGAGGTTAACTCTCAGGGTGCTGCTGCGACCCCCACTACACTCTTGTCTGGTACTTGGTGCTGAGTACACTATCAAAAAAATTTAGAGTTAGAGTGTGAGCCTTACCTTTCCATCGCTACCTGGCACATTGACGCCCTCGGGAACAAAGAACATGCAGTTGATTCCCCGAAACCCAGTATTCCTACTGGAAGCACTTCTTCAGTGCAATCTCCCTGGGGATCTCAATTCCAAACCCCTCCGGAGGAAAACCTCACCCATGTGCCAGTAGTGCAGGAGGAAGCTCCTCCCAAGTCTCCCAAATGCAATCCAAAGATTTCTCCGTCTCCCCAGCTCCAGACTACAAGTGATGATCTGTGGACCCTTAAGTTTGATGGGTCCCGATCCAAACAAGGCTGTAGGGCCAGAGTAGAATTAATCAACCCGCAAGGGAAATCCTTCCTCGCATCCTACAGGCTACAGTTCAACTGCACAAACAATGTTACGAAGTACGAGGCTTTGGTCCTTGGACTCCTATTTGCATTAAGGAAAGGGATCACCCACCTCTAGGCTCTGGGTGATTCGAAGTTGATTGTCAAATAGGTCCAGAGTCAGTATACATGTCATGACAAGAGACTGGCCACATACCGCAATCAGGCATGGAGCCTTATTGAAGATTTTTGTGCCTTCAACATTGATCTTACTCCCCGGCAATGGGACTATGTCTCGGATGCCCTCGCTGTTTCTGCCAGCACACTTGAGCCCATGGCCAGCTCACGACTTCGAAGATTTTTGGTTGAGATGATCCCCACCCTGTCCATCCCAAATAATGTCACCCACTTTTAGGTTTTTGAGGATGATCAACATATCTTGACCTTCATGGCCAATGTTGGTGTCTTCAAGGACCAGATAGTGGAGGAACGAGACCATGATGATACTGGGTAGGGTGATGAAGATGATGGGATCATGGACCTACCTACCAACACCATCCCTAAGAGGATGGTTGCACTTGAACATATCTTTGAATCAGACCCTTGGGGCCGGGAGAAGATGTCATTCTCCTTAGAGGGAGGAAAATTTGAGAAAGTAGACATCGGCTAGCCCTGTGAAGAAAAGATGATACACATTGGCACCTCTTGCTCCCCTGAGGAGAAGGATAAGATTCTCATGATTATTTGAGAATACATAGATGTGTTTGCATGGGGATATGAGGATTTGAAAACATACAACACATCTATTATGACTCACACCATCCCTTGAAACCTGATGCTAAGCCTTTTCGGCAAAAGCAACGACCAGTCAACTAGCTGATCGAGCCTCTGATTCATCAGGAGGTGGAAAAATTACTGTCAGCCTGGATAATCTTTCCAATCTGGCACACTACATGGGTTGCCAATCTGGTCCCTGTGAGAAAGAAGAGCGGTGAAATTTGCCTTTGCATGGATTTCTAAAATTTGAATAGAGCATCCAAGAAGGATAATCACCCTCTCCCCTCATTGGATGAGGTATTGAAAATAATGAATGGATCCCAGATGATGTCCTTCTTGGATGGGTACTCTGAATACAACCAAGTCATGGTTAAATATGAAGATAGAGAGAAAATGACATTCACTACCAAGTGGGGAACATTTGCATACAGGAGAATGCCCTTCGGCTTGATTAACGCAGGGGCCACATTCCAAAAGGCTATGGATATTGTGTTCAAGGGCCTTGTGAATCAGTGCATAATTATCTACATGGATGATCTGACCATCTTTTCCCAGGATAGGCATGACTATTCTGCCCACCTCGCTTAGATCTGCGAGAGATGTCGCCAGTACGAAATATCCCTTAACCCAAAGAAGTGCATATTCAGAGTCACGAAAGGGAAGTTGCTCATGCATATTGTCTCCGAGAAGGGTATATTCATTGACGCCAAGAGATTTGAAGTGCTGCTAAATTTATAGATGCCCAGCATCAAGAAAGAGATGCACTCTTTCTTTGGAAAGATCAACTTTGTCTGACGGTTCATTACAGGATTCGCTGAGATAGTCAAGCCACTCAATGAAATGATGAAAAAGGATACCAAAATTCAGCGGGGTCCTGAAGCAAAGTGGGAATTCACCCAGATCAAATAGACAATAATGAAGGCACCTATCCTAGCTAGTCCAGACTACTCCCTTCCATTTTACATTTACTCTTTTGCTTCACCGCATTCATCCACGATAGTATTAACCCAAAAGGTCGAAGGAGAAGAATGAACAATAGCTTTCATGAGCTCCTTGTTCAAAAACGCTGAAGTCTGGTACTCATCATTAGAAAAGTAGGCCTTTTCTCTTGTACGCGCCATGAAAAAATTATGGCATTATATTCTCTGAGCAAGGTGCATGCTATCATCCCAGACCAGGCTGTGAAATCTCTGCTGATGCAGAGTGAACTGGATGAAAGATGGAGGAAATGGATGGCCATCCTCCAGGAGTATGACTTGGAAATGCAACCCATGAAGATAGTCCGAGGCCAAGGACTAAGTTGAGCGATGACAGAAGAGGATCCCCACATAGAATGTCAAACCTACAAAGTGGAGTCTATCACTCGAGACCCATGGTACACCGATCTGGTGTACTTATTGTTAAACAAAAGATGCTCAGAGGGGTTACCTCCCAACAAACATCGCACCCTATAGATGAAAAGTGCTCACTTCATGATCAAAAACTCCGCACTTTACCGCAGGAACTATGAGGGAGTATACCTTCGGTGCATTGATAGGGACCAAGCTGCAAAAATGATCGATGAATTCCACAGGCAGTTTGGAACCGGGCATGGCTCAGCCGACGCCACCACCCATCAAATCCTCTGGGATAGATATTATTGGCCCTGCATATTTAGAGATGTTTACACTCATGTCTGAAGATGCCATACTTGTCAAACTGTGACACATCATGAGCATAACCCATCTATGCCCTTATAGTTAGTCTTTGAGGCTAGGCCTTTTGCCCAATGGGCATTTGAATTTATGAGGGAAATCAACTCCAACTCGTCTGCCAACCACCAATACATCTTAATCACAACCGATTACTGCACCCGGTGGTCTGAAGCCATACCCTGCAAGAACAACATAACAGACGTAGTTATCAAATTCTTGGAAGAAAATATCATCACAAGGTTTGGAATGCCCTTTGCTATAGTATGTGACAATGGTCTGACATTTTCTTCGGTGCAACTACTTGAATGGACCTATAATCAAAAGATCACTCTGAAGTTTTCCAGCAACTATTACCCCCAGGGGAACGGTGTTGCTGAATCAACGAACAAGAATTTGCTTGAAGTGATCAAACACTTGCTGGAACAAAATCCCCAGGATTGGCACCAAAACTGAGGTTTGCCCTCTGGGCAAATCACATTTGAATTAAAGTCACCCTGGGTACATCCCCATTTCACCTGGTTTATGGCTAGAACTTGGTATTCCCAATCAACCTACAGATCCCAATTTTGCAGTTTATGCAGGAATTTAGCAACCGAAATAATATCGTGGAGGTTCGACTCCTGAATTTGGTGCGGATGGAGGAATAGTGAGATGCTGCCCTTGAACATTTTGTGTGTCATCAAGCAGTGGTAAAATGATGGTTTGACCGTAGAGCCCAATACAAGGCCTTTTAGATTTTGGACTTAGTCCTGTTGTGGGATAAGGCTTGAGAAAAGAAAGGTAAGCACACAAAGTTCCAGCGGCTCTGACTCAAACCATACCTAATCTTAGAGATCTACGAGGCAAATACCTACTGCCTTAATACCATGACTAAAGAACCTGTCCCATTGCCCGTCAATGGACATTTTCTCAAACATTATTTCGAATGAGGTTGGTTTGCCCAAAGTTGTATTTTATGTAAATTTCTCTTGCTTGTAAATATTTCTTTCCCAGTGCCTTGTTGGGAGGTACCTTGCTTGTAAATAGTCTTGTTGGCCATCCTCCAAGACTTCCCTTTTTCTTTTGTTGTCTTTTCTTTTCTTGTCTTCTTTTCAAGTCCCAACATTTTGCTCTCCCTCTTGTGAGGATTGGGATGCTTCACATAACATCTGGTCTCCGGGAGGTTGTCTTTAACATGTTGGTGAACTTAAAGATCTATTGTTAGCATGATGGAATCACTTCGGTCTCCAGAGTCATCTTGCAAGTTTGGTAGTACATTATGAGTAATCTTCATCGGGTTTATCTCCAGAAGTCTAGTAATCAGTGAAATAAAAAGTAAGGGACAAGTAATCGGACACATCGAGGCACTAGTTGGTTGACCCAAGTCTAAACTTTTAAAAGGATTCTTTCTGGGTCTAGAGTTTTCCTCCCCCATTCAGCACATTAAGCTGGGTGAAAGGGTGAAAGAAGTACCGCCATTAAATCTAGCTAAGCTTAAGCTTGATGGTGAAAGAAGTACCGCCCTCTCACCTAGAAAAGTACAAAATAACAAGAAAAAAATAGGATGAAACTCCGGTCTATGGGATGAAACAGGCAAATTTGATGACTTTGGGGTTCGATATACTTAGTGCCTCCTCTCTGCTTCTCCCAGATGTCATTGGCTTGATTTCCTTCCAAAGCACACACTTCACCACTGATGAAAAGATCATGGACTAAATTGCGAATGACCAGATTTTTTCAGACAGGTTACTTTTGGCAGGTAAGATGCTTCAAGTAATGATTTGTTCCAGTTTTGCTACCCAGAGATTCTGTAGTTCTTGAATGCGCTAAAGCATTCATCCCAGATAGTCACCATTTGTTATGCCCTGCATCCCCGTCCCTATATTTTGTGTGCAAAATGTTGGGTCCCCCTTTTTTATTTTCTAGTTTTGGCTCGTGCCTTGTCTTTTTCCTTTGTCTTTGTTTTTCTTCTCTGGGTTTTCTTTCCTACGGTGTTGGTTTTGCTTCTATTGTTTTTTTTCCCTTGTGTCTCTGGGACCTGGTCCCCGAGTTGGTTGTTCCTTGCCTAGGATCTGGATTTCAGACTCTGGGATTCTCTGCCACTATGTCTTCTTTTTGTAAGAAGGTATGGTCGCACGAAATCCCCGAGCCTGGAGTCTAGAGGTTGGCTTGTTTTGGAGTTTGTGAAAGGAAAGATAACTTTCTTTTACCTTGGGTATAAATAGAAATCACCTGTCATTTTCACAATTATCGTGATTAAAACACTTAAGCAATTTGAGCGATTTCAGAGCGATATCGCAGTGATTTTAGCAGAGTCTAGTGCGAGCTATTCTGAACCGTTCTGAACAATTGCAAGTGGTTCCTAGTGTTGAGTGGTGATCCTTTGAGGGAAGAAGTAATTGCAAAAGTGTTTGTGACACCTTGTTTTCCTTCCTTTCTTTGGTTTTTAGGTTGGTGTCTGGTTTCTCTCCTTCGTCCTCTTGCTTTTTCGTTGTGTTCTGTTGGCTTTCGTTTGTGTTTTCTGTCTTGTTTCCTTGTTTTTTTTGGTCGTGGTCATTTGGTTTGCCGCCTGTTGGTGGGTCGGGTCTACCAGAGGCTTGTCCTCCCTCTGTGCAGATGTAGTATATTCTATAGATAATGTAAGTTTTATACATTTTTGTGCATTGTTGTTCAGGGTAGTCGTTCCATTTTGGCTCTCCTGTGTATTTAGTGTATATTAATGTATATTCTTCCAGTTTTTCATGTATATACATTTTGGCTCTGCTGTAAATTTGTTGTATATGTTATGTATATCCACTTAATTTCATAACTAGCTCATCGTGCTTCCTCTGTTCTCATTCAAAAATTCATGAGCTTGTTCCAGGCAGGATACCACCTGGTTGAAACTCGGCTCTCAGCTGGTTTCCACCAAGAAATTTTCTCTCTCCTCATAAACCAGCCTTAATGATCCATTTATATCCCATGTATGCATTCAAAATTGTCTAGGTGGTTTCCACTTTACGCACATTTGGACAGTTAGCTCCACCGCCGTCACCATAACTCCCATTTATTGCACAGCCACGTGACGCCCATGTGGGCCTGACAGTTCACTTTTTGCGCACACCTTCCAACGGTTAGTTTTTCAGACCCTAGGTCTTTTGTCTTCACCAGCCCACACCTTACTTTTTTCTAAGTATGCTAAAACCCCCGGGACCAAATATTGGTTAATTTTCTAAGTTTTGCATTATATATATACTTTCCAGGTTTTTAAACCTAAATTGACTTTTCAAGACAACAAATGCTGTGGTGGTAAGATCTCTGGATCCCCAGAAGTTTTATTTATCTATTAATTCTGACGGTCGTCTTTCCTTGTAGGTTTTTAAAAGTGACACACTTTCATCATGTCTGAGGCTTCCGCATCTTCACCACCCAGAAGTCTGGAACTTCCTTCTAGGGTAGTCACCAGGGTAGCCGTCAGGTCTAAGATGGAGAGGGCCTTGGAGAAATTTCCTCTCACCAAGAAGTATGTAAAGGACAATGTCATTATGGGATCAAAGATTGATTCCAAAGTTCAGTTGATTACCAACACCAACGTCAGAATGTGGGCAGAGATGCAGGCCTTAGTCAAGATCATGTACATTCAACGATAGGCCGGGGATCCGCTGGCAATCAGTGTTGGAGATTATGGGATCCTCAAGGCTACCTATTTCCCATGGTCGGTGTAGGCCCTAGAGTTAATTCTCACTCTTGTAGTGCACTACAAGTCTTCCATCTAGGCCGTCATTCTCGTAGCCCCAGAACCAACTGGGTATGCCACCCCCATGGTGTCTCTTGACGCTGCAACTTTTTGGATAGGGTTAGGGATCCCTTAGTTTGACAACCCCACTTTGGTTACTAGATCAGATGCCTTAGCACAATTTAAGCAGTTGGAGGACGCAGCTCGGATATACATGAATATGCATTGGCTCAAGACTCCAAAGAGGGACCTCAAGAGAATGAAACTAGAGATCCCCCAGTCTGAATTTAAAGAAAGCATCCATCTCGGGTCTTCAGGAAACCACATGCCTAGGAATTCACAGGGTGGATGTACTAATTTTTGCTCGGCATTTCCACCGGTAGGGAGTACTTTGATTGGGCCGCCATTATTTCAAACCACGTGGATTCTCAGTTCCTCCAGGTGGTCCCAAAGGGGAAGTTATATATTACTTCCTATGTTCTCTAGGACCTAGCGCAACAACAGCCCCACACCAATGGGTTGCTCACAACAGGTGTACTCAGGATCGGCCCGGGTCAGAAGGCTCCCTGGGATTATTTTCTGCAAATCTAATGGGGTGCTAGTTTCCCCAGTTTCTGCCAGGTTAACAATGCCTTCATTTACTACAACCTACTCACACCTACCCGGGATGTAGGGTACCACCTCTCCATAGAGGCAATGGATCTGGTCAGAAGTTATGGCCACTATTACATACAATTCTAGCAACATACATACATAAGGGTGACTGGCTTCTCTGGGAAACCCTACTTGTTGCCCAAACATTGTGGGAACAAGATAATCCTCCTGGAGTACTGTAGAAAAATCATGGAGTTGCATGCATTCTATGCCTTGAAGAAGGTGACAAACATTCCATTCCCAATCACTTATGGGAATTACTCATGCAATTTGGCCGCAGCCAAGGAGGCAGACAATGAGCTTAAGAGCTTGAACCTAGAGGAATTTTATCTAGCACGAAAGAACTTTGATCCACATGGAAAAATTGCACTAGCACTTCCCTGGGCATCAGAGCCCCACCAATACCATATGGAGGAATTTTGGGAAGATTTCCAGGATGATGTTGAAGTCCGGAGCTGACATTACGTCTGAATGACCGTAGGAATGATGGAAAGGTTGAAGCTCCAGAAGTTTCCAGATGACTTCTCAGATGTTAGCTCCATAATAGACCCCCAGTACAAAGCAAAGGGGATCAATAAGTTGGCCCTCCCACTGGTGAACTGGAATGCCCAAGAGGGGCCCACCATAGAAGAATTCACTCGCAATGTGGTTGAGCGCAGCCATGAATACTTCAAGGGAGTATGCCCTGGGAGTACCTGCAAGGCTGCCCAGCCGGTACCAAAGCTAACCCCCAGGGTCGAAACTTCTTCACAAGGAGTAGATAGGGGAAAATGAATAATCTAGACTCCAACTGAGTAGGAGGTCCCCATAAAGGAGCAACTAAAACAATCACTGGCAACCTCCCAATAGATGAAAGATAGAATAATCACACGGTTGGCTACTACGGTGCTCATGGCTAGACCCATCTTTCCTCCTTCTTCCCCCTCATTAGCAGCGCTTATCGTCTAAGCAACCATATTTGATCTGGAAGAGGAGCAGGTCCTAAGGGATGCATGACCACCTTTGGTCACCAGGAGGAAGAAGAGGCTTAATCTGAAGTCAAAGGTCGAACTGGAGCTAGGGATACCTCAGATCCTGCAAGTGGAGATCCTCTCTTCTGACTCCCCAGAGTCGGAGAGGGAACCAGAGCCCACTCACATCCTAGAAAATCCTCCCCCTCAAGATGAATTTGATGATGTTTTTACAACCGATGAGTTTGGGAATTTGCAGGGGGACATTGAGCAGACAGAGGCTGAAGTCCCAGAGCAGGAGGAAGCTCCAGAACAGGAACCTGCGTAGGAGCAGGAAGAACAGATGGAAGAAGAAAAGGAGGTGGAACAAGAAATTGCCTCCGAAGTTCTAGAGATATAGGACATGGGAGTATTAGGACAACAATAGGAACAATGTAAGCAAATGGCATTGGCTGGGGAAATTGGACCTTTGGGAACAACCGTGACCCCAACTACCGTGCTCCAAATGCCACTCTTGAAGGTAACCTTTGGGGAGGTAATCACTACGGCCCAAATGTTAAACCTTGGCCCATTGCCTCCCCCATAGCCAAAAGATACACCGGTAGAAGAAGATATCCCAGCAACAGGGGCTGAGGAAGAACAACAACAGGAAGAAGAAGAAAACCCTAGGGTGACCAATGAAGGCCCAAACATTGCCAAAAATATAGATGGCAGGGAAGAAGACATAGGAACCACCAAAGAAAATGTTGCCAATGAGCCAGAAGACACAGGGAAGGAGTCGTCGGAGGCTCATCCTGATGAAAGGGTACAGCAAGAAATTGGGGAGAAGTTGCAAGAACAAGTTTTGGCTACAAAGCCACCCCACCCGCCCCAATGGTTGATAGAATCTCACAAGAGAAAGGCCCCCCCATCAACACCCTGAGGCCATCTTTCTTTAGCAGAGATGATGGCTCAGGCGCAGAACCCGCCAAAGGCCAAGAAAGCCCAGATAGTTCACACCCTCCAGACTAAGCCGGGCGAAAAAATAGTCGTAGTAATAGCGACACCTTCTCCAGACGTAGACGAAGAAACGATCGAAGCCAGAGATTATAACATCACAGAGATATCACTGGGGAAGAGAGGAAAACAGGGTGAAGTAGACCTATTAAAAGAGGCAGCCAGGGTAGTGGAGGCTCGCTATGAAAAGGAGGCTCAAAAGCTCAAGGCAGAAAAGGAGAAAAATGCAAACCTCATGGGGTTGCTAACTGAGCTGGTCCAACCTATCAATGTTATTCCTCCGGAGGCCTCTACATCTGTTGCACCACTGCTGCAGAGTGACATAGAATCATTACAGGCGATGAAGAAGAAGGCCCAAGCGGTGGATGAATGGGTTACCCTGTAGTTGGGAAACATCTGGTGTTTCTTGGTGTCCACACTCCCAGACTTATATGTGGCTTGCCATGTATTGCATCAAGCTGAGACCACCATCAGTATATGGGAGGCGGACATTGAGAATTACAAGGCATGGAAGGTTGAGTTAGAAGAATTCCTTGGCCTCAGAGAAGAGATGGTTTTTGAGTCTAGAATTTTGGGGGAAGAATCATTTGAGTTTGTGAGGACCCAACACTCTAGACTTGACCTCACATTAGGGGTAGTCAAGAAACTGGTGGGGACTCTGTGGGATAAGATTAATGCAGTACAATATTCTTTTAGTTTATACAATTTTTTTGTTTCAAAGGTCTCCGGGGCTGATCCATTCAGCACTGACACATGCACACTAGAGGAGTACATCTTAGGGAAGTTTGATGAGTTAATGGAGTCAAGATATCAATCCCTAGATGGAATAGATGGAGCTCAAATGATGATAATAACTTGCATGGTACTTAGTGGCCATGATGCGACAAAGATGGCTGATGAATTTAAGGGAAATGTTCCAGACCTAGGGGAATATATTGAGGTGGCCAAGTACCGATAGGCTAGCCTTAAGGATATCGATGAGGATATAATCTCCTATCTCCTCAAAGTCTTCGGTGACAATAAGAAGCAATAAAAGTTTCTCCGTGGGCTAGAGAAAACCTTAGTGTGTTTGTATTCTTTATTCTTTTGGAACGAAAGTTCCTGGATCCTGGAGTCCCGGATCCTATATTGTGTATTCTTTTAGTGACCCGTGTCCTGGTCCCCAAGGCCAATTGGTCACTTTCAAGGCAGTTAATAAAGGTTGCCAGAAAGTGGGTAGCAGTTAATAAAGGTTGTCGAAGGTTGTCAGAGGGCAGATGGCTACATCAAGGCACATCAGATCGATAAGAGGTTTTTCTGACATGATCCTCCCAAGGCACCGCTTCAATGTTACACCTAGCACATCGAAGATAGGACACCGCTTTTCCCATTTATAAGGCATGTAGCCTCAGTTCCCGAGGGATCAAATTTCTTCTTTCTTCTTCCTGGCTCTCTTCTCAAGGCCGATTCTTCCATTCCACCTCTCTTGTCTTATTCTTCTGACATGACATGCCTATTCTGTCTCTAGGTCTTTTGTAGAGTGGCGCAGGTAGTACCAGCCACTAGATAATATATTTTATTGTACAAATGTAACATAAGTTAGGGTTAGGGTTAGATGTGTATGTGTATAAATAGTAAGTTAGGCCCCATTCCAAGGGTTAGTGAAATTGATAATTTTGCAGTCCATAGAAATAGAAAAGCAGTATTTTTGTTTCTTAGTTGTAGAGCTCAATACTCCATAGTTTAAGCTTTCAGTAGTTAGATGCTCCCTTGGAGCCACCATTGTACCACACACCAGTGCTTGCTGGAAGAAACATTAATGAAGAAGGGACAGTTCTTGCAATGATGTTGTTGGAATTCTGTCTTCTGGATTGACAGTATTTTATGCTTTGTGTTCTTCATGTCCTTTTCTCTAACACTTAAAGTAGATTAACGACCTCCTTTCCCTTGCTACTGATGAAATATGAACTGATGGTTGTATGTTTCTTCGGTATTTAGTATAGTGTGTTAGAGTATGGTTGATGTTTTGAATGTTTAGCATAACTATAGGTAGATGAAGTATTTCTAACCCTGCAAGATCTTTTTCAGATTATTTGTTAACTGTAAGAATGCTTTGAGAAACCTCACCTTCTTAAATCCCCGGAGAGAACGAGTTGAAGATAACCAGCTATCCCCCTCAAAAATATTCACATCTCCCAACCGAGCCCCGCACCATCGAGACTTGACTCTCAGGTGCTTGGAGGCCCGGGGAATCTCATTTCCCTGGACAACCTTTATAGGAAAAGTTGGCCGATACCCCGGTACCTGGTGACAACTTACATCTGCTGGCGAACCTGGTCACAAGAGTCCCGTCAACATAATCTAATCAGGAAGTTGGGTCTCTCAGAACAAACCATTGATTCAAGAAGTAAGATCACTATCAAAGTTATGATGAAGAAGAAAGATCCTCTAAAGGCCTCATTGTTCTACCAATCAGAATAGGACCAGTTGAAATAAATGTGATATGTCAAGTTCTAGATCTACTCTTGGCTTACAACATACTATTAGGGATACCTTGGATCCATGAAATGTAAGCAATACCATCTACTTACCACTAGTGTATCGAATTCCCACATAATGGGGTGGAAGTGAAAATTCGTGTAGATGCCAGTTATACTTGTAACAATGTTAAAGCAGATAGTATGGTCCCTCAAAACAAAGAAGTTCCAAAAGAAACCATACCTGAAACTACCAAAGACATGGTTATGAAAATCTTTTGAAAGATCTTAAAACTTGAAGAAACTAGTATGGGAGAATACAAGTTGGACATGACCCCGTCATTGACAAAACTTCCAGTGTCACCAAGATCCTATGGGAAACCTTCCCCATCTTTCAAACCCACTACATCTAAAAATCCATAAATTCACAAAGCAATTGGTATGGTTAAAGCATCTACCTCTCAAGAGGATGACAAAGAAGAAAAAGCAGTCTTGGCTTGGCTTTACCAGGGCGAACCAAAGGAAAATGAGATAAAACATGTAGAAATATCCCTAGAAAAGTATGGTAGAGGATATGATCTTCTCAAACAAATAAGATATAAAGGAGAAGGACCTTTGGGAGACAAAGGAAAGGGAATTGTTGAACCTATACACATGGAATTCAGAAATACCAAAGATAAAATAGGACTAGGTTTCAATAATAAATCTGAAAACCCTACTTCAAGAGATGGTCCAATCTTTGATGAAAGAAATGATGAAGAAGAAGAAGAAAAATTAGAACAATGGACCTATGAGAGATTATTGCATATTGGTATAGAGTATCTTGAATATCAAGGAGAAATATATGTACCTAGCTTTGAGACACCACCAGACACTCATGTTCCTTTGTTGACACAAGCTACTATTTAAGAAATATAGGAAACAATAGGAGACACTCCAGAACTGCCATTGATAGAAAAAAATATTGAAGACATACCCCAACAATAGGATTTACATCCAAATTGAGGGAAGCTGGTCACAATTTCACACGTCCTAGATTTACCACACTTTGATCTACAAGTGGCTAATAGAGTATATCAGGTAACTATTGCTGAGTTTCTAAACAGATCATATGATGAAATAATAGACTCACATGATTATGAATGGGATGTCCTATCCGATGCTACCATGGACATTGAAGTAGATGTGATTCATAAGTTGGAACTGATATTTCAAAGAGGAGAGAGTTCTAACACTTCCCCTGACACTACTGTCATTCAAATGAGATACCATTGCCTAGAATTCGTGATGAAGAAATTGGTCTTTTACTAGGTCTAGATGATATTATGAGACTACAAGCAATGAGTTCCATTTTGTTGAGAGAAGAAGAAGAAAGCTCAACCGATGAGTCACTAGAGATAGGTCCACATATTACTAACAATGACCCTAGTAATGATGATTTAACTCTTGATGATATAAATGCTATAGAAGTAAAATTAATAGAACATGTCTTATCAGTTAATATTTTTGACGTTGATGCGATGTTGTCCTACCAAACTATGATTCATTATCCTTGATAAACCCTGACTTAATTGATTAGATGAATTCAGATCCTAATCCTATCATGAACTTTTCTAATGACTACACTTTGGCTTGCTACCTAAATGCTTGTGAACCTTATCCTTCTTCCACCAATGCAAGGAGCATGAACATGTCATAGGAGGATATCAAGTTTTTTAGTCACAAATTAAAAAATAAAAAGAAGAAAAGAACTGATGATGAAAACCAAGTTGTGGTAGCATCAAATTCTAAAAAAGTAAAAATAAAAGATGTATCTGATGGTGAAAATCTCTTAGACGCGCCAAAAGATGAGATTCTTGATATTCTCCCTGAGCACTTTCAAGAAAGATCTTCAGTTTTAATAGAACCAAAACAACCAGTTAACTTGGGCACAACTGAAGCTCCTCAAATTATTCACCTAGCACAATCTTTGTCAGATGAGGAGAAGATACAATTCACTATGTTCCTAAAAGAGAAAAAGATCAACTTTGCATGGTCTTACACAGATATGCCTGGACTAGATCCTGAATTAATAATGCACCATTTATCTATAGCTCCTGGGATCAAACCAGTAAAAAAAAAACTAATAAAGATGTATCCTCATGTTGCATTACTGGTAAAAGTAGAGCTAGAAAAATTACTGAAAGATGGATTCATTAGAATCATTGCTTATGCAGGATGGATTTCTAATGTGGTACCAGTATCTAAAATAGATAAATCTATCAGAATATGTACATAATTTAGAGACTTAAACAAAGCATGTCCTAAAGATGAATTTCCACTACCAAAAATTGATATGATTATAGATCTGACAACAGGCTATCAAATGTAATCATTAATGGATGGTTTCTTGAGCTATAACCAGATTAAGATTGCTCCTTAAGATCGAGAGAAGACCGTATTCACATGCGCATGGTGAACTTTTTGCTGGAATGTTATGTCATTTGGGTTAAATAATGTAGGTACTACATACCAAAGAGCTATGACTACCATATTCCATGATATGATGCATAAAAATATGGAGGATTACGTGGATGATACCTTAGCTAAATCAAAAGAAAGTGTGTGTGAGAAATTACACCTTCATGAAATTAGGATTAACAACTACAATTCTATGGAAAGAAATAACAATTTAGCCTAAGAATTGCAATTAAATCTATGACATCTCATGGTTCTCTAACTAAGCTTTGTTGAAAGAGCTCTTAGCCTTAATCTCTCTCAAGGACAATCCTAGAATGAGAAAATTGATACAAAATGCCTAAATCTAGCTCAAATTCTCAAGATGTGTGTGCTTTGCAACTCAAATGCTCATGATTATGCTCTCAAAATGATCAATTTTCTATGGAAATGCTCAATATACTCTCAATTGCTCACAAATTTCCTATAGTAATGATGCTATGCATTCAAATTTTCTAGGATATCTTATGCTTACAAAATGGCTTGTATTTATAGAAAATTCCCAAGGGTAGGGGGTAGAGTGAATTGACCATGATTAAGCCTTGGTTAGGTGAAAGGATTTGAGATGGTTTCAAATAGGGGGACAATTTAAATGGTTTTCCTCAAAGGGTGGGACAAGAAGACAATTTGAGTGATTGAGATTCAATCTTGAAAATGAGTTATTGAGATTCAAAGTTATTGGTGATCCATGTGCTTTGTGTTCTCAATTACTATTGGTTGCTCAAATTATGTTGAAAGATATTTAAGATTTATTTAATTCCATAATTTAATTAAATTAGCCATGTAGGGGAATAGGTTGGATTTAATTTTTGATTTAAAACTATATAATTAATTGATTAAAATCAATTATATAATTTGATTGATCCCTTTTAGGCTTGAATTTGATTATTTGATTTCATGATTATTTAATCCTTTGATTTTAATTTGATTTTGTCCAATTTGCTTGATAAATGTCCATTTGAATGATTTTGATCCATTTTATGCATTTTGATGAGATTTAGGGCAATTGGATGAGTTTTTCAGATTTGGATGATTTAAGAAACACCTGGTCAATTTTAGGTGTCTACAAATGCCCCTCTTTGAATTGATGTGCGTAGCACATTGATTCAAAGAAAACTTGATGTCCTGATCATTGATTTGATACTGATGTCTGATTGACTAACTGATGCAAAATCTGATATGATGATCTGATGCAAAACCTGATGTGAAATTGGATGCAGAACTTGATGTGAAACCTGATGCAAAACTTGATGTGAAACTTTGATGCGAAACCTTGATGTGAAACTTGATGTAGAATACCTCACTGATAAAGTTTGAATTTTCACTGATAAAGTTTGAATTTTTAATGTCGCATATTTGATGTAAGATATGATGTAGAATCCCAGTTTGATGATATGATGATGCCCCCTCAGAAATGAAAGCATATTGATGTCTAGATGCCAAAGATTTGATGAAACTGATGAAGAATAGATCCAAGATGTTTTCATTTCTGAAAAACATTGATGATGATCCTGGAAACAAAACATGCCCCAGTATGAAGAGAATTTGATGATAACAACTATAATTGAGAAAATGTTGTTGATGTTTGAGATAAGTTAATGATGTTTGGATATCACTTGATGTCAGTCAGAATCACTTGGTTGATGTTGTATTGATGTCAATTAGATAGAATAGGTTGATGAAGTGATTGGATAAACTAATAATTCACTCTCAAGATCTAGAGAGATGAACAAATGGATTGATTGGATAAACTAATAATTCACTCTCAAGATTTAGAGAGATGAAAAATGGATTGATATTCCTTCCTCAAGATCTAGAGTTAGGAAATTTGATGTGCTCAAAATGAGAAAATGGATGATAGGATAAATGATTGCTGTTAGATGATCAATTGGATGATTCAACTGATTGATATTCGATTGGATTGGATTTGATTTGATTGGATTAGATGGTGGTGTGTGGCTGATAGATAGGAGCATTTGAGATGAATCAGGTATATATATAGGTATAGGGAATAAATAGAGTTAGGTTGCCCCTAGTTGATTAGATGATGAAGTTGCCCGTAGGCGAGCAGATGTATATTGATGATATCCATGATGTAGCATGTGATCAATTTGATGGATCAGATATTTGAGGACATTGATTAGGAATTTGATGATGTAATCATGATTAACTTCCACCCCCTTGATTAAGGATAAATACCATAAACATGCAGTTAATCTATCATGAAAATTCAATGCAACTAATTGTCCTTGAGGTTTGCAAAAGAAATGCAAACAAAGATATATTTTCATCATTGAGCATTGTGGAACTAGGAGTCGATACAATCCTTACTGGTATCACTGCGACCATAAGGATATGAATATGACTTTCATCTCATTTGGTAACCTTCTGCAAAACTGAGTACAACCCTCACTAGTTGAATGAGTAACTATGGGAGTATGAATACCGGTTTCAACGGATTCAATGTTGCAAGTGGATTTTGGTTTTAAGATATGGAAGATCTAAATAGCCAAGGTATTTGTTTGTGTAAACAAACAAAGGTTAATACTTCTTCCTATATGAACTATCCTCGATGGTTCTTTAATGACCATGTCCTTAGATGAATTCACACAAGTTAAAGGATCTTCCTCAAAACAGTCACATAGAAGTTAAGAAAACACCATGTATCCATCATCGCCAATCTAGTCGAAACATCATCGATTAGATAAAAAGAACATGACTTGAAAAGGTCAATAAAAGTCATAAAAAATTTCAAGTGTTTTGCAATCTATCTCAATTTTCAATAAGAATTCCAAACATTCTGATCATTTAAGTGTTATCAATTTTTAATCCTGATAAAATAAGTCAATGAAGCTCAAGGATCAAGGTATGCAATCAAACTATTTGAATTGAACAATGATATCCATCAAAGGTTCCAAATTCTATCTCCTCTGAATTCTGAAAATTTGCTTCTGATGTGTGACCGAGATGTAGCACCCTTGAATTTGTTTGTACCAAAATCCATGATGTTTGCCCCCAAGTGATAAATGTGATCAATGTGAAACTGAGGGCAATTGAAACCTAGTTTGTGACAACGATTTGACAATGCAGCTCAAAGAGACTTTATTAAGATTTTTAGATTTTTTAATGTTTTTAGATTTTTAGAGATTTTTAGAATTTTTTTAGAGATTTTTGATTTTTTGATTTTTTGATTTTTAGAATTTACCATCTCTCAAACAAGATCACATTGGTTTTCCCCCAATCTCTAGCAAGGTATAGGATATGAGGGATGGATTTGCAAGTTGATGGATTAGAAATGGAAAGGCCATGATGGATGAAACGTGTGAATGTGACCCGTAAGACCATCTCCTCAAGATTACCCAAGCTAAGGAAAAAGGATATAGCAATGCAAAACATGTTTTTGGATAAGCAATGAAAGCCAATGATGTAGTGCTTGATAACATATAGGATAATGACTTGATGTCATGAAAGTGAGTGGTCCAAAAGAGTGGACATGTCAAGAGGTTTTTTTTAATAACAAATTTTGTACTTTATGTCCTTCATTTCAATCAAGACCAATGTATCAATTAGGGTAATATGTGGATAAGATAACACACTCAGGATAAAGGGGTGATGGAGGCTATGAGGGGATGGTTTTTGGATTATGGAAAGACTGCTTAGGAATGATGAAGGTAAATTTGGGAAAAACAAGATCATGATAGGGTAACATGGATGCAACAAGTGAATAAGCTGAGGGAAAGGATAACAATGTCAAGATACTTGATGCTCATATATGTGTTCAACCTTGTCAAGACCAAAGGTAAAAGAGGGAATATGGATGCAAGTAAGATGAATGATAGAATATGGAAGATGGAGGATAACATGGATGAAACTTTCCCCCCAGTGTAGAGTGCAAGAGGAAGGAATTACACATGACACCTCTTTGCCAGGTTTTCATCATGGTACTTGTCCAAGGCGCCACAAAAAGTAGTTTTCACCATAGGAAAAATTTATTTCTCTTTACTTTTACTACCAAGGTACATGTTTTACCAGGTTTTTACCAAGGCACTTTTTCTCTTTTTTTTTTTTTTTCTTTTTTCTTTTTTTCTTTTGTGTTTTTCCATATTTTCTCATCATTTGGATCTTTGAACAATTCTCTTCTAAAAGATATGCTATAATAAACCATGGATATGGCTAGGAAGCTCAAAGATATTGATAAGGTGATGACAAAGGATAGATATGGAAGATAATGGTAAATGGTGGTGAATATTTTCTGCCATAGATTGGATAAGAGGGATGGAAAGATGGAAAGTAGGTGTTGGATAATGAATATGAGGATAAGAAGAAGATATGTAGTGGATGGAAATGTTGGAAAGATCAACTTTGACACACACTTTTAAGGGTGGTAGAATGATGGAGGAACAATAGATGAAGGAGGTGAGGATGTAGCTAAGATAGTGGATTCTGGGATGTAGGAACCCAAAGTAGACTTGGAAAGTGAAAAATGTTTGGAAGGAGATGGAATGGAAGCCTTTGGAAGCTTAAATGTCAAGTTTGATTTTTCTTTTGTGTGCAAGTCTTTCAAAAGTGACTTGGGGAATCCACATATTCTTTGATTTTTCTTTCTTTTGTGATGCTTTTGAATGCATTTCTTCAATGAGGGATTTAGGAACCCACATTTTCTTTTATTCTTCCTTTTGCTTGGTGGACCTTTGTGGCCTTTTGGATATTTATTTTTGTTTTGTAGACCTTTGCAGCCTTTTGGATATATTTTTTTCTTTTCATTCACATGTCAATTAGATGGGACATTGTGATCTTTATACACATGCGGATTCATGGATTTATGATTTTTATGTTGCACATCCAAATTGCTTCCAAAAGACTTGGGAATTTTGGGTGAATAGGAATAATATGGAGGGTTCATATGGATGGGTGTTTAAACATTCTTCAAGTATGTGTGCCTTCATTGATCTTGATACATGGTATGGTAAGTGAATGAAGAACTAGGGATGGTAGGAATGGTTGATGGAGGAATATATGGACCCAATATGAATGGAAGGGATGAAGACTTTAGCTTTGGGACATAGGAACCCAAAATGGATTTGGAGGATGGTGAAGGAATATGGTTGCATTTTAATGGAGGGAGATAAGGTGTGAAAGGGATATCAATATCTTTGGAATGAGTTATATTTCCAAGGTTCTCATCTTTAAGATTTAGCTTTATACCAATAGGCTCATGAGTAGCTTTCATAGGAGAAACTTTGATAGGATCAAATAAATCTTGAAGGGATTTATTATCATGCAATGAATTTGGAGGAATGATGGTTTCTTGAGGTGAATATGGAGGACCATGACAATGAGTTGATGGGATACTTCGATCTTGACAAGGATCTTTGGATGGTGTAGAGAGGGTGCTTTGCTCTTGATTTTCAATATGTTCATTGGAAATGATGGAAGGGATATCTTGATCTTGCTTGGGAAGTGGACAAGGTATAGGGCTTGGAAGGACACTTTGTTCATGAAATGGAAGGATATCAGCTTGGAAGACATGAAAGGGTGCAAGGGGATCATCACGAGCTTCTATGGATATGGGGCCTTCATCAAATATGGGAGGGGATTGTATAACATCTTGATCTTGATCTTTATTGATACTTTTTTCTTTGTTCTTTGGGTTATCCTCTTGACATGGAGCCACTTCTAAGGATAAGTTAGATGCTTGGATATGCGTGGGGAATGTTTGGAATAATGAAAGAGAATCATTTTGAATAGGCATTGAAGCACATGAAGCTTTGGGGTCCAAGATCTTTGAAGCATGAAAACAATTTGTAGCAAGATGTAAATTAGCTTGGGTTTCTTTTAGAGGTAGCCCTTGAGGGTATACATAGTCAGCGTAGAAAGTATCATCATTAGGCTCACTCTTTGGTGGAGGAATTTTGGATAGTTGTGAAGCTTTGTGAGATGGATGAAGGATGAAAGGAGTAAAGGCTATGGGAGAAACCTTGCTAGATAGAGGTTTGTGCATTGGATCTTTTTTGAAAGTGATACCTTTCTCTTCATTCTTTTTATTATCTTGATCACAAATAGGGTGGTCATGAAATTTCCCTTGATCCAAGATAGGTTTGTTGCTCTCAAATTCCTCTTTGTTTGGAGAAGATGAAGATACAGATGGCCCACCATCATAAAGGAAAGGACAAATTGATCTTAATGATGGATTGTTAGATGATGTATCCTTTTGTTTTTCCTCATCCTTCCTTAAGATCGATGTGTCATATTTATGGAAATATGCTTCTTTATCCCTCTTCAAAATTAAGTGCATTGTCTCCATAAACCTGGGATCTTGGGATGCTTCCAAAATTTCATCTTCGGTAACTTTGTCATATTGAGTCCTATGGAGAATTTGATCTTGATTTTCCATAGGATTGATTCATCTTTCAAATAGATTCATCATTTTAGATGTTTTTGGATAATCTGATCTATTTGATAAACTGAACACCAAGTACTCCAAAAAGGGTATCCAAATATGATTTCAAAAGTGTTCCAAACCCTTGAGAAATGCCCCTATTTTCCCTTCTTTGTTTCTAGGCGGCACTTGCCTCTGTGTAGGCGGCCTTTAAATGTTGGTACGTGGTTACTGGAATTCCTCTATGTGGCACTCTGCAATTTGTAGGTGGCGTTCTCCCGTTGATAGGCAGTTTTAAAATGTTTGCAGGCGAGACAAAATTGTTTGTAGGTGGCTCTTTACTGATCAAAGTTGAAATTTTTGATTTTTTTGATTTTAAAAGTTTAATGGTTTTGATCAGACCTGTTAAAGAATATTCTTACGTGAAAATAAAGTACAAACTCAACACACACATCAAATTTGCACCATATCCCTAAAACAACACTAAAAGTGTATGTTATCGGATGTTTTTACAGGTATAACACAATAAATTCTTCCAAGCAATCTACCTAGAGTCAAATTTGGATTTTAACAATGGCTCTAAAAAGATAGGATTACTATTTAACAAGGTTTTAATCACACCTCCGTTCTAAATCTTGTCAAGTTCCTTTACCCCCTTGCGGGCTTCCCACACGCACGAAAGTATGATTTTGTGCAATCCCAAAGGACTACTCGAGGAAGTGAGGATGACTTGCACAAGACTTGATCACTTTTCAATTAAGGTGAAGTGAATTTTTTTAAAGTGGGCTGGTTGATATTACAGCAAAAGTGATTGTCTCCCACTTTGGGTCGTTCCCTCTCACTGCCTTCGTAAAGGAATTGTTGGGAGGTAGGCCCTCTAAGGTTCTATTTTATCTAGCATATGTAATGCCCAAAAATCTACGCTAAAAAATGCAACAACTTTTTTTTTTTTTTTTAAAAGGAAATTATATTAAAATTTACAACAAGAGGGTCTAAGGGGAATCATGACTAGAGTCAACATCCCTTAACCCTAGACGCTTTAATTAGTTAAAGGATCATGGTTCATAAGTTGAAGGTAATCTGTATTAATATTACACCCTCTAGGTTAGGCTACTTCTTAAGTTTATCCCAAGAATTTTAATTAGATTTCCCCTTAAATTTTAACTAAAAATTTCAAATTTAATTTACGTCCTGGTTATCTCAAATTATATTATAAAATTAAGTTGATCTTCTAAATAAAGATATTTAATTAAATTATCTGGTAAGGTCATCTAACCCCTTTTGGTAATTAATTAAAAGGTTCAAAAGGAATCATTCAGTAAGTTATTTAATTATTAATAGTTAATTCATAAAAAGCAATCTATTAATTTATTAATCTTCCAACCTCTATTCCAATATTAATCATATTGGTTCCTAGCCCTCTATTTATTTATTATGAGATTATTTATCCCTTATGACACTTA